>JARK01000166.1:22281-42703 GCA_000688135.1 Ancylostoma ceylanicum | reverse complement strand
CTTGCCGCAGGCGGGGCGGGGGGGGGGGGGGGTTCGCTCCAAGCTGTGCTGACTGCCCGTCATAGCAGCAATGTTGGGTGAACACTCAGAGGCCACTTTGGGACATTTCAAAAACATTGGCGGTATCAGCGCACCGACGAGGTTCGTAATGTGCTAATAGCTGAGACATGAACATGAGGTGGGTCTCTGCCTTCAAAGCAGATATTATATTTATGTACGATGATTGTGAAATGTGATCTCTTCTAAAGCACCCGCAGGACTATGTGCTTGTACATTACTACGAATTGAAGGAAAATTCAAGTGAATCTAGTTGAAAATGCAGTTGTTTCACTTGGGCAGCCACAGGCAAGCCCCGTCCATAAAGAGTTCCCACTGGAAAATCCCGAGAACCCTTTTTTCTTTTTGGTGGTCCAAGATTAGATGAATCTGCAACTATTTAAAGGAGCGGACGAATATCTTGCGCAAATCCGAGTTTTCTTGTTGACCCTTTTAACTGTCGGAGAAACGATACTAACACCTCGAAATTCTTACGCATCAAAATGCTGGCATGTTCTCCTCACCAACAACTTCTGCTGAATGCAAGCATCTGATCTTGATACCCAACTGTTAGAACTATTAACCAGCTTCACTGTACAAAACTTGCAACGACTGCTTTTTTTCATAGCATGCTCATGTCAGGGTTCTAACTTTCAAGAACTGAAGAAAATTATCAAAGCACCCATAAATCCTTCTTCTAACGAATTAACGGATTAACGCATTAACGCGTAACGGCCATTTCTGGCCTATTGTAACGTATTAACGGATTAACGAAATTCGAAATTTTTCTAACGCACACCCCTGGTTTCACCCAGAGTCCTCCCCCCCCCCTCTCTTTTCACCCAGGACACCCCCCGAATCTCCCACTCCCTGCTTTTCCTCTGACTATGGAATTTTCCCTTTAGTTCCATTGTAATCATCACCTAAAATAACCTTGGTACCCAATTTTTGAGATCACAGCAGCAACTCTGGTTTCTTAAAACTTTATTTTTCTCTTTTCGCACACTTTGCGGTCATGACGCACCTTCAGGTTCTAACAACTATATTTGCCGCACAATCGAATTCACGGAATTTCGATAATTTGTGGAGCATCTATGGATCACACTGATTCTATACAATCCGCTACTCCTGCCCCTTTGAGGGAAACTGAGGACCTGCGCGTTGATAGACATTGCACATGCAAGACTGCCTATCTCAATTTCTCAGCCGGTCATTGCTGATGGGGGTGCACCTAAAATTGGCTGGCAAGGATTTACTGTAGTCCTACTTTAGAAATACAGTTAGCACTAGTCACAGGCTGCTCCGTTCGCTTCGCTAGGTGGCGGTCCAAGTAGACAGCACTCGCCCGACATCGAGTTTTTCCCATATTTCTTTACTGAAACCTGCGGATGGGTGGTTCAAAATGAGGGATATTACTCACAGGAGTTTTTTGAGGTCCGGCGCTGTCAGACCAGAGACCGTCCCCTGCTTGCTCAAGTGTCTGCTATGCTCGAAATAGACGGCAACTCATCAAATGTAGTGATGAAAATGTCACAGGTGATAAAGTGACCAAATCCTGTTCCAAGTACTGTGATTGGTCATGAATGAGATGGCTATATACTAGACTTCGTAATTATGGTAAATGGAAGAGTCGTTGACGTGGTAACGGAAGACAGCCAAGACCTTCAGGAAAAAGAATTTTTTCAAGGTTGCTGTCGCGTCTTTGGGTTCACTTCCCCACGAAAGCAGACCTGGCCAGTAAGGGACTGGAACGTGCTCTGACAGCGCCGGACCTCAGAAAACTTCTATGAGTAATATCCCTCATTTTGAACATCCGCAGGTTCCAGTAAAGAAATATGGGAAAAATTCGATGTCGGGCGAGTGTTGTCTACTTGGGCCGCCACCTAGCAAAGCCAACGGAGCAGCCTGTGACTAGTGCTGACTGTATTTCTAAAGTAGGACTACAGTGGGTCCTTGCTGACCACTTTTGAGGGCACCTCCATCAGCAATGAGTGGCTGAGAAATTGAGATGGGCAGTCTTGGATGTGCAATGTCTATCAACGCGCATATCCTCAGATTCCCTCTAAGGGGCAGGAGTAGCGGATTGTATGGAATCAGTGCGATCCATAGATGCTCCATAAATTATCGAAATTCCGTGATTCCTATTGTGCGGCAAATAAACTTGTCAGAATCTGGAGATGTGTCATGACCGCGAAGTGTGCGGAAAGAGAAAAATAAAGTTTTAAAAAACCAGAGTTGCGGCCGTGAGCTCAAAAGTTGGGTACCTAGGTTATTTTAGGTGCTGAACACAATGCTACTAGAGGGAAAATTCCATGGACAGAGGAGTAACCGGGAGTGGGAGATTCGGGGGGTGTCCTATAATTATGAAACGCACTGTATAAGTGCGCTTTAAGTGGCTCTTCTGTCATAGATTTGGAGGCCCCGCCTCTTCCATAATAATACACTCCTACATGAGCACGGCTTACTTCATTGCTTATGTTGCTTACGCCAAACAGTTCTCGTCCATGGCGGATGCAAATCGCAACCATTTCATTTCTCTCTCTCTCTCTCTCTCTCTCTCTCTCTCTCTCTTTCTCTCGCGCGCGCGCGCGCGCAAGTCCCGTCCATGTTTTCCCATCTTGTCTCTACAAGGAGTCTATGCATCACTAGGGGAGGGGAGGGGGTCTCCAGTTGGACGTTTTGTTGTTGGGTGCAATTTCAAAATTAACGCTGTCCAGCTATGGTCCCTCGTTCTGGCGACGTGTCAAGCCCACGATTTTTCTTCTTGTAAAGCAAAATGACAGAATGCATTGTAAAGCTTATGAATTTCTGTCAATTTTTCCTGCGTTATGTCTTGTTTTTTTCACAAAATTAGCCTTTCCGGTGCCTACTGCGTGACATGCAAGCTTCACTAAAGTTCCAAGTTTCAAATCTGAAAATAAATGCTGGTAGCACTCTGATGTGGAACAAGCAACACTAATTTTGTCATTTTGAGTTTGTTTTTGAAGAAAACTTCGACTTTGAAAATGCACTGCCTGCTTTTCTTCACTGCGGGAGTTCCAGCAACTCCTGGTTACCCATCCTGGGCTAGGATTCATAAAGCAAAGCAACTAACCACGCAAACCAACGATGCCGAGCGTGATTAGTTATCCCATGACGTTGAGAGGTGCAGAACGCAAAAAATTGCTTAGCTAACCTGTTTTCACTCGGTTCGGTTCTGCCTCCATGAATCCCTGCTCTGACGGCTTGGGCAAGGGAGAGTACATAGTGTACGACTCGTACGAAAAGTTTATTGTTCAATTTGTTTTCGGAATCCCCACAATGGGTACCATTTATCTTCTTGAATCTTCTTTTATGTCTTCAATCCGATATTCACAGTGAGCTGGCGCATTTCGTTGAGATATTGTTGTTTCCGCGGTCTGCTCTCTACAGTTACCGAAAAGGGCTAGTCCGCTAGAATTCGTGATACTTTGTGAAAGTCGGTTGGGAGATATCCAGGTGTGTTTGGGAGATTGTCGGTGACTCCCACAGAGAGATGGGCGGTCCAAATGAGGTGTTTGGCGGTCCGGTTAATAGACAGCACTGACACCACTTTCAGGTCCTTGAAGAAGACGTCGCTGTGTAAAAGTCGTGCCAATTTCACTGTATAATTAAATCCAACAACCTGGACGGCGTAGAAGAACGTAATCAAATAGTTATGTATGTCAAATAGTTACAAATAGTTGATCAAATAGTCAACAAATAGTTATGGCAAAAAATATTCCCTTCGAAATAGGTGATCCCACAAAATCGCCATTGAAAAGGATCATTTTGAGGCCACCTCAAATTTGGATAGACAGATGCACTGCGGATCTGTTTGTCCGGAAATTTCGGATAATTAGCTCCACCCACGAGTTGTTTATCCGAACTGACCTCATGGTCTATAGAGCAGTGAAGAGGATGCATACCTTTGCGGATAAAACGTCTGCATCGTCGTTAACACGTTGCAGACCGAGTAAATTTTTGCGTGGTCATAGAGCTTTTTTCTGATAATTCACTATTTGCACCATTGAACCATAGAGGAACATTTCATCGACATGAAAAGCATTATTGGCGTGATTCACCATGTGCATCACGTGCTGACACGGGACGAAAGGGCGTGATGCGCCATGTGCATCACGTTATCTGCAATGCGTTAAATTCTTTCCTGCTAAGTATAATATCTGCAGGCAGATACATTTGTCGTCGTTATTTCGCATATTTTTTCGTGTTTGCGTGCATGTTATTCAGTCTGTACTTGTTTCTTACACAGTTCAATAAATGTCCTAATAATGATAACGGAGGTTTTGTGTTGCAATCTACATGATTTCAAGTACAAATGTTTTGTTGGTAATCCAGGTGCAATTGCTTTATCTTTGCAATTAAAAAGATAAGAAAGTGCAACAACTATCACAAGGAAAAAAAAACACATTTCCTGGCTACCTCCTATCTTCTCATCGCATCACTTTCATTCATTGCCGGCAGATGATGTTTCTGCTGTGTCTTTGGTGCTGAGGCACCCTCCTTTCACTGTAAATATCCTAGAGCTGAATGTTTTGTGACCTGGAATCCGCTCTCGTATGCGAAACGAACGTCATTTACGCTGATTATTTTGTCCACGGGCAATTCTCCCACAGATCCCTCCCTTGTTTCTGCCGTTCCTAACTAATCATTCTTCTCGACGTCTCGTTCTGTTCCACGACCGATCGCTTGCACTATACGTTTTTGTCTCGCTACTGTCTCGTAATTTCGTGTATGTCCTTGCTTTTTTCCAGATGTCCGCCAACTCAACGGGTATACCTGACCACGGTCAGTCGGCCGGCAGCATGGCGCTCGGCTACGCGGCACTTCTGATCTCATGCACCTCGTTTGGCACCATGTTTACTCCGTTGAAGCGGCGGGACACCAAAGATGGTGAGTCAGTTAGGATAAAAATAGTGCTCCAGGGGATAAGCGTGAAGCCTTTGCGCCGTTGTATGGCTTGAGTAGGGAGATCGAGCAGTGATCATCGTAACACGTAATTGCGAAGATCAATTTATCGTCCACAACGGGTTAATGGAAAAAAATTGAAGCCATTGCCTATTGAAATTTGTCCTGCCAGCCATAGTAGTAGTAATTTTGTAAACGCTTTCCTCCAGAAGAGTTCCGGAACGTTTTTCTCTTTCAGTGCTGCTATACTCCACACCCTCTACCCACGTGGCTTAGGTGACTCCAGTTTTGATACACATTTGATAGACATCGATTACCGGTGGCTCCACCAGTGGCAAGGCCAGCCATGCTCCGCCCAAAATCAGTGGGTATTAGAATCACCACCGCTCGGATCTTAGAACCTCCAGAACAAGTTGTCTCATCGTATCTGAAATTTGTTCGACCCCATACTTGTTGACAACTTGTTTTCGCCTCTTCTTGTCAACACGTTGCCGGCCCAAAGCTTATTGTCAGCTTACAGAGCTATCTGGTTGGCTTTGCAGATTGTCGGTAAGTTTTGGGCGGACAACTTGTCAACGAGGAAAGGCGGAAACAAGTTGTCAGCAAGCTTTGGGTCGAGCAAGTTTCATATGCGATCAGACAACTTGTTCGGGTGCTTCTCAGGACAGCGATGTAAGATGCTATTCCCTAAATGAAAAATAGCGGGGAACTTTTTTTATTATTTTCTTGTTAATGAGTAACTGTTGCGTCTGAAAAGAGCATGAAGAATCGTTGACCAACTCTTTTACGGATGGGAAGTCTCGAACCTCTACATTGATTTCGTGCTGTTGAGGTTACAGTTCCAAGAAATGCAGGGAAATTGTTCGAGACAGCCATTAGTTTTTTTTTTCAAATCAGAAAATCTACAATAACAGAGGAAACCAACTTCCCTATGACACATCTGTCTCTCGACGCATCTATGTTCTACGAGCACATCTGCCCTATGATTCACGATCCTCTGTTGAAAACATCACAGCGCCAACTTCACAGCACACAGTATCATTCCGCTTCCTGCTATGAGTAAGTGGAAGGATGCTGTGTCTGAGTTTTATGTAACTTTGTACTTTGAAGTCGTCATTTATAGGTGAATAGTAGTCATTATCCTACACTTCCTCTCAGAAATTTCATTTCCGTTGTGTTAGCCAATCATGAGATTGAGAATGCTGGTGCCTTATAAACAATCTTTTGCTCAGAAAATCAGCAGTTTTCTGGCATCTTGGGGGGAATGGGCGGTGCTCATTGTGTGCGATTGGGGTATTTCTCTTTCCGCCAATCAGGGTAACAGCTATCTCTTTTCGCTTTCAGACATGCCAGTAACAAACAAGTGAACAATAATAGCGACAGAAGTCTCGCAAACAGTAAAGGGGACGAGATGAATATGGTGGGCGTTGAGAGATGCTCGAAGGCACCAATCACGCGACTGGGCTCCGCCCCGTTCTCCCTCATGATACGTCCAAGGTTCTCGAAGTTGGCTACGTGGATAAGTAGGAGTTCATTTTGTTGAAATGTTATCGCTGTCGATAACCTTGACGTTAAAAGTACAAAAAGAAATTAGATGCACCACAAAGATTAATAGTGTCAAAACTGGGTGTTCTAAGCGGGAATGGGTGTGGGTGTAGGTACGAGCAAACATATGAATTCTATGTGTGGGCAATTTCTCGGATGTCCGTAGTTGTCTTAAGGCTTGCATGACGACATCACTATGCGGGTTCATAAGCATACGGGACCGCGGAGGAAGCAGTGGGTAAAAGGAAATTCACTGTAAATGCATAGAAAGCGCAGTAGTCCTCGGAAGTTCATGAGTACCAACTTTCTATTTACAAAACTAGTTCAACCAGCGATGTGGCTGCAACGATTCCGAGAGCACTGTTCAGTAGAAGTATAATTGGAAGATTTTGTTCGGGTAAACCTGTATTCAACCCTTCTAGGCTAGTACAATGCAGGCTGAAGTTATTGACGCACCTAAAATGAGCTTGCAAGAAAGGCAGGAAGTCAAAACATTTTACATACGGTTTTTCTAGCATACCTATGAGTGAACTCAAATAAATGAATGAATAATAAATGTGTGCGTTGGAGATGCATGTACATGTTGCGTGGTCTTCACGGAAAATCCTCCACAGTGGATGCGTGCGTGAGACGCGCAACTGACGCACGCATCCTTATAAGTGAGATGGTGCGTTCTTGCACAGTAAACCGATTTCAGTTATGCAAACCATCGCCAAACTCCTTTTACGAAAGTAGTGGGGCAAATTGGCTGCCGAAGTCACCATTCACAATGTTAGTGAGGCAGTTATCACCGAAAACGTGCGTAGAAACGTGAGCATAAGCGTAACGCAGAGGAATAATCGCCATGGATACGCCATGGATATATACAAGACTGGGCGATTCTCATAGTTTCTAACTGGATTCACCGTTCGACAGAGGCATCTCATTGAAAATTCCCGGAAATGTTCGCTGCTGGGCAAAAAAGTGGATGAGGAAGAATGTGTCTGAATGGTTAAAACGGGAGATAAAATCAGTTGTGAGTGATGTGCTTAGCCGAAAGTGAAACCTGTATACATAGTTTTCAGCAGAAAAATCCGTTCATCACCATCTGCACTCAGCTCTGTTTCAGTTCTTTTTCAATGAATGAGATAACGTCATCTACTTTCACTTTCTTAGAAGGAAAATGTAAGCACGTCTGAAGGACAACACACACGTCAGTGGCGTTGCCGATTTCTTTCCCCAAATGTTGCCAAAAAGGAATGGCGGTTATTGTACTGATTGCAGCAGATCAGTCCACAGTTTAATGTGACAACTAGTACATTAATGAAGACATTTAGAAAACTGTCACTGTGAATACTAAGCTCGAACTAACTGATAATTGCTGCTAACGTTTTTCCAGCGGTAGTTCCATGCTCTTTCGCAAAATTCGCTGGATATTTGGAGAGCAACATTTCTCAACAGTTTATGTAGCAAAATGTTAGCCAAGAAGTAGGGACCATATCTATAACATTCCTCAGACTAGGGTGTTGACCGAATAAAAATCGAAATAATTAATTTTTTTCGACCTACAAATCAAAGGTCCATCAGAAAAATCAAAAATTCTGAGAACACACAGTTTCACAGCTCTTATTTTCTTCCACTCAAGGGTAAAGAGCTCTCTATCACCTGAATATTTCGATTTTTCGACTTATTCGAAATCGAATATTTGAATATTGAATGTATCAAATACATTATTCTATAAACACTACCTCTAACCCGTCATGCTGTACAAACATGGATTTTCGACAAAATAACGAAATCACAATCGTGTGAATAGCAATGCTATTGTAATGTCATGTATTCTCATTAACAAGAGCAGGGCTGTTTTTAGTGTTAACACATTCGCGACAACGCAGATTTTCCGTTCAGGGCCACTTTGGACCAGAGCGAGTTTCCGTTTGTTTCTCATCGAAGTGATGGCAGTTAGGGCATATTCGAGGTGCTGATCACGAATATGACATCAGTTTTGCTTGGTAGAACACTTCTGTGGTGTTACTGTATGCACACTGTAAAAACTGTAGGTAGCCAATATTCCCTCGGATCTCTACCAAAATTTGCATAGCTGCGTTATTTTACATGCCGATCACGAATAACATTTCCTACCGTAGAGCATTACTGTGAGGTTACTGTAATTATACTGTAGGAACTGTGAAAAGGGTTTCGTGTCAGAATTTAGCCGAAACTGCGGTTGTTTCACAGCCTCATGTCAAATGGATGTCGAATTCGTGCTCTGCATGCCAAATAACCTCACTTTGCAAAGTTTCACTAGATTTCATTGAGAAGGTGGATCTACAGTAACTATACAGTATCTCTACAGTAGCCCTACAGTACTGCAAAACGGTACAAAACGAGTTCCGAATTCATGTTCAGCATGTAAAATAACCCCACTCTGCAAAGTTTTGCTGAATTTCGTGAATAAACTGCATCTACAGTATGCCTACACTAACCATACAGTAACGCTACAGTATCAATCAATACTACGGTAGGATACAAAATGGATGACGTATTCGTATTCAGCATGTCAAATAACACCAGTAGGCAAAGTTGCTGTAGATGCTGTTAGAAAATACATCAACAGTACCTACAGTATTCCTACAGTAACCCTACAGTATCGCGCTACGGTACAAAATGGATGCCATATCCGTGTTCAGCGGGTGAAATAACCCCTAGTGGGCTATTTTGGGGGCATTCCACTGAAGAAAAAAGGTTAAAACGGATACGACCCACCGGTGGGTCGTATTGTCCTCTACGTAACTTCTCGTACGACCCACCGGTGGGTCGTATTGTCCGTTATGTGTTAATGGATTGTGACGTAGTTCTCTTATAATTAAAATATTTTTTCCTATCTTCAGGGTTCTTTGTTCAATGGGTCGAGTGTAGCGTTGTGCTTATTGTTGGCTTCATCATCAATATCATAAGAGGATTCCCACAGTTCGAATGGGTCGCTGCTATTGGAGGCGTACTTTACGCAACTGGTAAGTCCACATCTTTCCTGGAATTATTTGTTAGGAGTGAAATGTGAACAGAGCAGGAGATGAGGAAGAACTGAAACGTTCGGGGAGAAGTAGGTCCATTTCTTCGTCTACGGGTAGAAACGAAACGGGGTCTTCCCTTTATTTTTTGTTTGCTTTTCACCTTTTCTAATCTCCTATTAATCAGTGATCTTATTTATTTATTGCTACTATACTTGCGAAAATGCACGTTTCATTTCTGCTGCCTTCCAGTCGGCTGTATATATCTGAACAGATCTAGTGATATGTATTGAGTTTAGATCTGAAAAAAAAAGTAAAACAATTTTTGAATAAATGGATCAAGCCAGAAAAACCAGATTTCTCCAATTATTTGAACAAGAGATTGTCTGTGCCAAATTCGTTGTTATGCCAATTGATCTACGCACTTTTCAGGACATTTAATCTATAATAGAGCGTTCCCAGTGAAGTTTCCCCTCTGAGAAAGTTTCTCGGCTGGGATTCATGAAAAAATAGCAAACCAACTATGGCTAGCGTTCTTAGTCGTAGTATATAAGCTAAGTAAAGCTAAGAGACGCAGAAAGTAAAAGTTGGTTTGATAGCCTGGTTTCTCACGGTTTCATGAACCCTAGCCCTGGACTCCGAAAGTCCAGCACTAATACGCTTTTTCGCCGACATCAACGTGCGTACGTCTGCTGAAACACTTGGGAATCTGCGTTATCAGTAATAAAATTGTTCTTGGCTTTTTTCTGGATGAATATTATGATGACAAGTGGTACGACACCATAGTAGTGACAGCGACGGCTTTTATTTGAAAAGCAAAAACATGTCCAAACACGTTCTTCATTATTCTTTTTCGGGAACATCGTAAATGGGAGTGCCATTCCAAGGTCTCGTTATTCTCTCAAAAAGTACAACAGAAAACATGAACCCATCAGGAAAGTGATGGATATCTTACATGTCCGATGTACTTTACCTAGTAGCGAACTATATCAGTAATACCGGGCTTCACCATTGGATAATCCTGGATTACGTCATAGCGCTTGCAAAATTTCCAGAAGAAAATGGGTGAAGATGTCTGATAAGGGCCTGGATGCATGATTGAGACTACCCAGGGTGAAGGTGTCGACGCCGATGTTAACGATGGGTAAATCTGAGAGTGTTAATACGATTACCCTGGGTAATCTCAATGATGCACGTTCACTACATGGTCATTAGTACAAAGCCAACATCTGTTCCATGCCATAACACTACATATCTCCGTACACATAGTTCAAAAGATTGAAGGTTGTACTGTACTATATGGTATGTTACCATTTATGGAAACAAAACAGCACTGGTGTGAGAACAGTTTGTCGTTGCTTAGCACAAAACTATACTCGTGTGAGAATTCTAGAGATATCCTGATAAATGCATAATTCAGCGCAAAGGTACGCACTTTGCCGTGCGAAAATGACGTAGCAGCGGACATTCTTCGAGAAGTACACATTTTACTGGTAGTGCACTTCCTTACCAGTATGTTGATGCTAGGACTGATGATGGTTTGATAGTGATTACCATCTGACAAGTTATGGGTTGGCTCCGCTCTACTTGACCCCGCCCAATAGCTCCCATAAAGAAGCGGTTGAAAAAAAAAGGCTGGGGGCTTCGGCACTCTGCACGGAACCATACTCAGACAAGCTGTCGGGAGGACCGCAGCAGAAAGAAATCCCGATCATATGGTTAGGAAGTGAGAGATATAAAAACATTCGGAAGACCGAACAAAAATCGAATAATTTTGTAACTTTAATAACAATTCTGGAAAATTTGAACCTATAGATATTCGAGAGTGAGAAAGCCCCAAAGTTCTTCTTATCTTTCGTACAGCGCCACGGTCTTCTCTAATCTTAGAACATTAGAATTTTCGATTTATTCGAAATAATCTACATTCGAAAGCAAAGATTTTCGATTTCGAATAAATTGAAAATTCGAATGTCCCAACATGGGATGCCAATACATTTCTGCACGAAAGGAGAGAAGAGAACTAGGACTTCCTCATTCTAGGATATCTAGATGTTTAAATTGTTTCCTGAATTCAAGGGAAAACATTATATGATTTTTACTCGGTCCGAAGAATAGGACACAGCAAAATTTCGGTAGGACCGTGGCACCTATTCAGAACAACCGCGACAGCTATTCGGAAGAGCCACAGGTCACTGGTCAATTCTTCCGGTTTTCTGCTGCGGTCGTTCCGAAAATTTTTCCGAGTATATGAATACCGATGCGATCAGCACTTCCTGGCGTGTTTTCATGTGGAAATCTCAAAATTGATCTTAAAGCGATAAAATTGCTAGAAAAAGAACATTAGGAAGCAACAGATTTGTACTGCAAAACAAATAAGGCGCAAATGAAGCAGAACTTCAGAAAAAAGGCAGGAGCTACATAACTTGGGTTTCCTTCAACATGCTACAGTGAACTAAAAACGCAAGTAGACAAGGGGCGGGATGCGCGCGGCGTTCTCGGGCAGGGACACAGAGGCTCTGCATGCCGGCTCTGGTCGTCTGCTTCTGCCAGCAGCAGAAATCTCGAGGGTCACGTCGCAGCAGACAACCAGAGCCAGCGTGCATTGCCCCTGTGTCTCTGCCCGAGAACGCTGCGCGCGGTCCCGCCCCTCCTCTACGGCTGTTTGGAGTCCACTGTAGACATTATTTTCATCTTTATTTTTTGTCATTATTATGATACTAGGAGTATAGTAGAAAGTGACTCAATTGAGTGCATATTTTGTGGAGCACAAAGTCTTATAGCCGATCGGTTGTCCAATGAGATGTGCTGAAGTGGTAGAAATGGTAGAAATTCGAATTTGTATTTTTGTAGGAAACGTATTGTGTGTACCGATTGTAAATGGGCTAGGCATGGGTATCGGCTTCCTCATATGGGGATCAATGCAGGTTTGTTTATTTAATTGTTTGTTTCCTGCGCCCTTGTTTGGTAACATTATCCACTGCTCCGATGCCATGTCAACGTTTCAGACCATCGTGGGGTGGTCAGTGGCACGGTTCGGCTTATTTAGTTGGCTCGCTCCAACCGATGTGAAGAACGATGCTATGAACTATATAGGCATGGTTATTGTCCTTGTCAGGTATGAATTTTTAGTATTCATTGGCGTGGATATCTTCACTTCCTGGCTTAATTTTAGCGGTATTCTGTTCATATTCGTCAAACATGGCGATCATGATTCTAAGGCGGTTTCGTATGAAGGTGATCAGACTGTGAATTTGAACGTGGAGTCACCGCCGAGCCCGCCTATTTACAAGTCGTCGAAGCCAATGATTGACAAGGCACAACTGCTTTACAAAATTCCGTGAGTGCTAATCGCTTCAACTAAGTACTGCTGCCCAAATAAGGCATGTGAGGGGAAAATTCTTTTCTGACCTCGTATTTATACTAGCTGTGCTCCCACCCATTGGCCAGACTCGCGAAATTCCCGGGAAGGTTGAAAGCCCCCTGCCTATGGCGAAATTCATAAATGTTCCCGTTAAAGGCAGCACCCGCGGAAATCTTTTCGTTGGAGATTTCCTCGAATTTCGGGTTTTTTTTTTGGGACGGTAAACTCATAGGCAGGGATGAAATTGCGTGAAAGAAGCGGGAAATCTAATTGTAAGAAATGAAGGCCCTCTTTATCATGTTTCGAAGGCGCGGACGAGTGCTCCACCGTGGGGTGTGCGTGCGTCCCGCCACGAAACCCTGTGAATGGTACGCATTGCACGCATCCACTGCGCCAGACCACCCACGGCGATAGTGTTAACTGGCGCGTTGGGCCGTTGAAAGGCCGGCGTGGCCGCGACGGCGATTCTTGTTTCGGTCATCATTCATTGTGTTCTTCTCACATTTGTGATGTGCTCACTCCCTATTTTACCACCCACACCTCAGCTCCGAGCCGAGGATCTCGGCTGGTGCTGCCTTTAAGGTTCTAAGCTTCCAGGTCATCCAGAGTGGTGAAGCTTTCGCGCAAAATGTCGTGTACATACCCATCTTCCTACCTTCATAATTGTTCGCCATAGTTGAACGAGGAGAGCTTTGGGCAAAATATACTCATTATTACTTGTGAAACTCGCCGATCTGGAAGGGCAACTAGACTACGATATTCTGCCGATTTTAGCCGAAGAATTCTCCTACCTTAGAAGAGCGGATAGGTCACTTTTTCCCCGAGAACGCCCATGAATCCCGCCACAGACTTGCCAGGCGAACCACGCTATTAGAGGACTTGAAAAACTATTAAGCAGCAGAGGAAAAGCAGCCGAACCACGCAACTTGAAGCATAATACTTCAGCGCTGGAATACCGAAGAGTTTCTGTGAATTTCCAAGTTCTTTCTTCTTTAAACCTGGGCATTATTTTTTTAATCTTCTATGTTATTATTCTTGTTGTGCCGAACAGGTTTGTTAGGTGGACAGATTTATTTTTATTTAAAACTAGAACCTTAACCAACAGGAACCTGAGCCCATACGAGAGGTTGGTACCAAGTTCCGCATCCTTGCATCCGGTGTTTTGGATGTTCTGAACAAATTCAGGCATCACCATTACACCAACCTATCACGAGATCAGTTACAAGGCTTCAAGGAGTTGCGAGAATTAATATCTAACCGTTCCATCCGCCTCTCTGTTAACGACAAGGGTGGTGAATTCGTGGTCATGCCGCAAGTGTTAGATCGCAGAATAACATCAGCGCATCTTGTCGATACTAACACATACAGGCCAGCGAGTGCGAAAGAGTTTCAAGCTCAATGCCGAAGGTTAAATGATATCTGGATGAAAGTGGGAAAGTCCGCAGGCCTCGACGATAGGTTCATCAGTAGACTGAGATTAGAAAACCCAAGCTGTCCGGTTTTCTATAGCCTCATAAAAACGCACAAGATCACCTTGCACGAAATGGGCTCAATGTCCGCGGACATCTTCAAAATAAGACCAATAATTAGTTGCGTAGGTGGGCCAACCGACCGGATTTTGTGGTTTCTCAATAAAATTGTAAGTCCGCTTATAACAAAGGTACCACGCCATCTCTCCAATACCTGTGGGTTTATCGAACAGTTACGAAATGCGAATTTTGAGCAGAACAGTGTAATCGAGTCATTCGACGTCACATCTCTTTACACTAATGTTCAAAACAGCGAAGCTCTTCAGGCGTTGTCCGAGATGCTGGACAAATATGCTGGTACCATGAACACCTACGGACTTAGTAAGGCGCGCATCATGACCTTAATCAACGAATGTTTGAAATGTAACACCTTCAAATGGTCGGGAACCTATTTCTCACAAATACGGGGTCTCGCCATGGGTCAAAGACTGGCGCCAGTTCTTGCTATTTGCTTCATGAGTAAAATAGAAGAACCAGTGCTAGCCAGAATGCCGCAGATGTTCTGCCGTTACATCGACGATTGCTGCGTAATAACATCAACACAGTTCGAAATGGACGAGTGTTTCAGGATTCTCAACCAGCAATCCAAGTACATCAAATTCACACGAGAAACACCGAAAGACGGTTGGCTACCCTACCTAAACACAAAAGTGAATTTGTCCAACGGCGTTTTGAAGATGAAATGGTATCGCAAGGAGAGCTCCAAAAATATCCTCATTAACGCAAAATCTGCTCACCCAATAGCTATCAAACGTGCCGTCATCCGCAACATGTTCAGAACGGCAGCAATAGTGTGCACTGGCGATCATGAGCGCAGCGAGTCACGAAAAATGTCTTCCCAGATAGCCAGCAGCAATGCAAGCAATCGGTATCACAACATTTGCATAAACATCACATTGTGAACCGTGACCGAATCATAACAAAAACAAGCTACCTCTCTGCTTACCCTTCGTTTCCGACGAAGTCAGCGCGGTCATTCAAAAATGCATTTCCCGAGCTGAACTGCAGAATGATGTTGTCTCGGTGAGTATCTCCAATGCCAACATCAAGAAACAGTTAGTCCGGAATCGGCTCTACGACAAGCAATGTGTATCAGAGCAGTGCATAGTATGTCCGCACGGAAAGGAAGGCGATTGCGCAAAGATAGGGGTAATATATCAGATTGAATGCTTGGATTGTAACGCGCTGTATATAGGGGAAACAGGTAGAGCGCTCAACGTATGCGTTAGGGAGCATTTAGCGAGTAAGAGGCGAAGAAGTTTAATATCACCGCTTGGCAGGCACAGGAACGAAGCGCATGATGGAAAAGACTTCAATGTCAAATGCACCATCTTGACATGTGAGGCTGAGATCTCGGCCAGAAAAGCGCTCGAGGCGTTCTGGATTACTGTAAAGAATCCGGAAATGAACAACAAGAACGAGTGTTTGTCGATAACAAGTGACTTTTTGCCGTTCCTATCGTTATGCGAGCTATAGACTGTAGATAACACCGATCGCGGACAGTGTGGCATTTCTCACTTGTCCGCAACGACAGTCAAGATTGGTGCGGACTGTTCCGCAATAACGGTGGATTCAGAGTGGGTTTATCTTTTGTCCTGGGTGCTTTCCTCGGTAGCAAGTTTGGGAGTAGGTTGAAACCTAGCAGAGTAGGAAGAGACCTTTGGCGGTCTGGAACACAGATAAGAACTATGAACCACTTTTAGGCCTCCGAAGACGACGATTAGGTCGGAACGTCAGGCTAAAAATAAAAATAAATCTGTCCACCTAACAAACCTGTTCGGCACAACAAGAATAATAACATAGGAGTTTCTGTGAAATTGGTAGATTGTGCTAGATCAAACGAATTCCAGATATGTCTTAATGACCTGTGTCCTCGCTGTACTTCATGGGTTGATGATGACTCCGATAGAAATACTTCAGCAGCGCCATCCTTCTCATGATGAGTTCAAAGGTTTGTGTGTTAAGAATTTGTCAGTAGGACTAAAGGTGATGAACCGGTATTATCTAGCAAAAACATTTTTTTTGCTTTAGTAAATTAGTGTGTATGTACCAGGTTTGTGCGTTATAAGAGAACGAATAAACTTCCAAAAATTATCTAAAAAACAGCTCTCTTATCCGTTTCGAACACCAACCTATCATACAGAAAAAGAATAGAAGAGTAGCCTTTCTCTGTAATCGTTGAAAAGAGAGGGAGGCATAGGAGATGGTAGTGAAAACTGACCCGTGAACTTCCGATAGATGTAGACCGAGAGGAAGGCGCACAACATGGTGGATAGACAGGGTTGAGGATGATGTGTGGTTACTAAAGCTCAGAGCGAATGATGTGTACGACCGGATATGATGAAGAAGAACTTTGCCAATGTTTCCTTGTGGGAGCAAAAATATGATGAAGCGGGAAAAAATGTACGAAATCCTGTAAAGTCGAGAATGCGACCTATACTGAATATCCTCGAATTTGGGCAATTGAACTTTGAAGTCAGAAGCTTCATTCATAGTGCGTCGGAGTCCGATTCGGTTGGATAAGCCTCATTCATAGCGCGTCGAAGTCCGATTCGGTCGGATAACAAAAGATGAGTATCGATCCTCGTCGGTCGGATTCCGACGAGGATCGATACGTATCATTTCTTATCCGACCGAATCGGACTCCGACGCACTATAAATAACGCTAAAGATTACCGGTTATTCTTCTTGTGACGTAACCAATAAACCTAACGGTCTCTTGAAGTTTGGAATTATTGTAGATCACAACCCTGGTACATACGTTGATTGAGAAAAGTATCACGTTGGTATAATTGATGCTTGCTTGTAATGTTCACTGCAGTGTTTGACTACACATGGTCCTTCTACTCTACCGTATTCTTCTTCTCTACTATCTATTTCTTCATCTACTGCATAGTACGCCGTGAGAAGGCGTACGTGGATCGAGAACTGGTGATACCAGCAGCCTGCTATGGACTGCTGTGGTCGTCTGGCATGACGTTCTGGTTCCTTTCCAGTCATAAATTGTCTCAGGTGGTCGCCTATCCGATCACTACACGGGTAAGGATTTAAGTTTGAAGTTTTCTTCCTGTTTTCCATTTTTGACTTTTTTCAAACATTTTTATCATAAAGTATCCATGAAAATTTGAATTAACAAAATATTGTTACGCAAGTTTCTAGACCGTTCTAGGAAACAGCATTCTAGGAAATCTTAAAGGCAGCACCCACGGGAATTTTTGGGTCGAAGATTTCGCTGTTTTTCGAGGTTTTCGGGGACGATGAGCTCCAATGCAACGAGGAAACAGCATGAAACACGTCGGAAGACGGAAAATGAAGGCGCTATTTTCCTGGCGTCCACAGCGCGGACGAGTTTTCCGATTAGGGTATAAGCGCGTAACGCCACGAAATTCAGTGGATGATGCACATTTCATACACTACACTTTTCACTGTTCCATACACTACAGTAAACACTGCGCTAGAGCACGCGTCACATAGCAAATCGAGAGCGTTAACTGGCGCGACGGATACCAAAACGGTCATGCTCGCATCCGTGTTCACGACAGTATCTGTGCAGATAGGCGGTTATTCTTTGTGTTCAACATACCGTTGTGATATACTAGCAGCAGGCTACACTATGAGCGACTCAACGACTTAAGGAGCGACTTAAGGATACGGCATGCCTCACAGCGACGCTGTCGCTGCGACCGTTCACATGAAGTTGATGATAACAAAGTGTTACAAGTTCTCATGTCTTATCACACTATTTGCGTTGGATAGCTTGTTGGTGTAGGATCGGTTGCATGAGAACTTTCTGCGGTGAACGGTCGCAGCGACAGCGTCGCTGTGAAGCATGCCATATCCCTAAAGTGAAATTTTCCATGGGTGCTGCCTTTAACTGCATAATTACTGTTTACTATTAGGTTGTTCAATAAAAGACGGCCGTTTTCAAATACTGGTTCTTTTAATGTTCATTTCAATGTAGTCAACGAATCTGAGTGGTCGATTCTGCTGTCATTTCAGTGTGATATCCATCATGATATTATCTTGCCTCAATTTGAAGTTCTCATTCCATTGCTGACTCTATGTATGCGTGTATTTCGAAACTTATATATATATATATACCAGTCTGGCCGTCCGGCTGACGCCGGACTTCCAGACTTTTCTTTATGCTCGCTTCGCTCGCATGACTTCACCTCGCATCCATCCTAGAAGGATAATGGGCATGCAGATTTCGCTCCGTTTTCCCTATATGCCTCACCATGAAAAATGGACTGATTATAAAGAACTGCTTGCGTCTCTCAGTGCAATTTAATCATTCTCTCGGGTGAAATAGCTAATCGTAACTATATGTAACCGATTCAACCTAGAATGAACATGGTTTATCATTCTTTGTTTGCTGTGAGTGATCCATGGATAACAATCAGCATGGACGTATAAAAGAGGACGGAGCGGTGTGTTCAGACTCAAATGAGGGTAGAACACGCTGGAGTGGGCGTAATGAGGGCAGAATGATATGGGTGGTATAATTAAGACGGGCCCTTGGTACTTCCTCTTTAAATTTAGGCGTCAGAGGACAATTAGAATAAACGACGACCTAATTAAAAGCGTTTTCGCGCTACTTTGCACCGGCTCATCTGTTCTCCATCTGTCGACCCGTTCGCATAAGTTTCCCCACATTTCGACGCCGGCGCACCTCTGCCCCACCGTTGGACCCGTCTCCCGGCGTTTTCTCACTTCTGGACGCCGACCTCACTTTTCGACACCGGCGCACTCTTAACCCACCGGTCAAACCGTCTCCAGGTGTTTCCACACATTTCGACGCCGACGCACCCTCATCCTACCGTTGACCCGTCCCCGGCGTTCTCTCGAGTGAAAGAACTAATTGTAGCTATGTTTGACCGATTCAACCCGGAATGAACACGGGAAATGGTTTATCATCCTTTGTTTGCTGTGAGTGATCCATTGATAACAATCAGCATGAGCATATAAAAGAGGACGAAGCAGTGTGTTTAGACACAAATGAGGGTAGAACACGCAGGAGGGGAGGTGATGTGGGCAGAATGGTATGGGTGGTGTAGTAGTCACTGCATCTCCATCTGTCGACCCGTTCGCAGGCGTTTACCCACTTGTGGACGCCGGCGTACCCTTATCACAACGGCGGACCCGACTCCCCCCACTTTGGACGCCGGCGTACCCTTATCACAACGGCGGACCCGACTCCCCCCACTTTGGACGCCGGCGTACCCTTATCACAACGGCGGACCCGACTCCCCCCACTTTGGACGCCGGCGTACCCTTATCACAACGGCGGACCCGACTCCCCCCACTTTGGACGCCGGCGTACCCTTATCACAACGGCGGACCCGACTCCCCCCACTTTGGACGCCGGCGTACCCTTATCACAACGGCGGACCCGACTCCCCCCACTTTGGACGCCGGCGTACCCTTATCACAACGGCGGACCCGACTCCCCCCACTTTGGACGCCGGCGTACCCTTATCACAACGGCGGACCCGACTCCCCCCACTTTGGACGCCGGCGTACCCTTATCACAACGGCGGACCCGACTCCCCCCACTTTGGACGCCGGCGTACCCTTATCACAACGGCGGACCCGACTCCCCCCACTTTGGACGCCGGCGTACCCTTATCACAACGGCGGACCCGACTCCCCCCACTTTGGACGCCGGCGTACCCTTATCACAACGGCGGACCCGACTCCCCCCACTTTGGACGCCGGCGTACCCTTATCACAACGGCGGACCCGACTCCCCCCACTTTGGACGCCGGCGTACCCTTATCACAACGGCGGACCCGACTCCCCCCACTTTGGACGCCGGCGTACCCTTATCACAACGGCGGACCCGACTCCCCCCACTTTGGACGCCGGCGTACCCTTATCACAACGGCGGAACCGACTACCCCCACTTTGGACGCCGGCGTACTCTTATCACAACGGTGGAACCGACTACCCCCACTTTGGACGCCGGCGTACCCTTATCACAACGGCGGAAGCGACTCCCCCCACTTTGGACGCCGGCGTACCCTTATCACAAC
>JARK01000166.1:0-15542 GCA_000688135.1 Ancylostoma ceylanicum | reverse complement strand
CCCGCCCACTTTCTGCGTCCGCCACTGGTACCAGCGTATGGTTCTAAATTACGTACCTCGATCATTCTGTTCAATCGGGATGCAGTAGCCCCCGTGATCTCCTGCAGCATAGTTATACGTTCGTTGAACTTCGGATGCTTCTTCCCTGAGAACAACCCGCGAAGGCGCCCAAAACAAATGAGGGGATATTTCTCTTGAATCGGGTTTACTATGTAGACGTACCCGTGGGAATTCTCAACGAAGTTCGTGGTCCGGAGCCCCTTCACCAGATACTTGAACCACATGGACTCGAATAAACCACTCAGCCATGTGCGGTTGAAGTAGTCCAAGAAGTTAAGGCATGGCTGGTATGCAAGATGAATGGGTTCCACTGGTACGACGGTCAGGGCCCGCATCAGATGGAAGTGATCTCGTGGCAGGAACGGAAGCCCTTTTAGTGTTCTCCACCAGTGAACCACTCGTGGATCCCTTGATCTCCTTTTAGGAAACGAAGAAACCCCAGCTTGTTCCTGTTGCGGACCCACGCCTGCGTCAAATGCCATCCGCATTCCTCAACTGAAGAGAGGTGGGAAACCGCTATAGCGGCATTGATGGCAGCCTGAAATAGGTAGATGGTTTAAAGAGAACAGCTATAGTGAGGGAACACAAGCGCCATACTATTAGGTTGACTCGTAAGTTCTGTCCCTATTGGCAACTTTTGTTTCAAAATTAAATAACTTTGGAACAATGAGGTATCAACCGCTGATATACTGGCCGTTTATGTAAACTACCCTGCTCTATCTATGAGACCGCTCGTCGATCCCGCTGCTATAAAAAAAGGTTCGTTTTGACTGGGAAACCTCCAATTCCTCGGATCCCATGTGGTTACATTTCTTTTTCAAGTTTTTTACCGAGCAGGCTGTTGATGTTTACATAACCAGGTGGTAGTCTGATAGGGCTTGATCGAGAAAGTCGGATGGATAGTACATGTCTTTCCAGCCAGGTATTAGGTTGTAGGGAAAGTTCTCGCGGTTTTTAAAGTTTTGCTTTTTTTAACCCCACGCTGCCTTGCATCTCCTATCTTTTGCATTTATAAGGAGGTCAGGTACGTGCAAGTTTATTATTATCATTCACTGTGAACTCTTGCACAAGCCCTGCCAGGAAGATAAATTTTTCTAAACAGTACATTCGCAGCCTTTTAGTATGTATATGGCTTTAAATCTTGTGAATTACCAACCGTATCCAGTCGTCGTATTAACGCTGTATTTGGAGACAGTGCAGTGACCGACTGCCTTTCACAGGGTTAAACCAGACGCTTTCGTGCTGGCGACTTCGACCTCAATGTTTCCTCATGATCGGGATGCGCACCCGGAGTTGACAGCAGTCGGTTGCGGCAGCTGGTAGATTCAGATCTAAGGCAAACCATGTGTGGAAAGACACAAGTCTTGGATGTTCTCTTTATCACCATCGCCGATCATCTGGGCCAGTTGGGAAAGGTGACAGTGTATGATCGTGATTCGACGGAACGCGATCTCCCGCGACGTGACGAGATGGCTATTGAATTGACCTCGTACAGCCGCAAAAAGAATTGGATCAAGTCCATCTTCACAGCAGATGAGAAGCGGTGTCTGTACGTCAACAACAAGTGCAATCCACCTTGAGTTGACAAGGATGAGCCGCATGAGCAGCAGCCAAAGGCAGGTCTTCACCCTCTGAAGGTTATGATCAGTACTTAGTGTGACTGTAAAGGCACTATGCAGTAATAGGTACTGCCACGGTGCGTTGCGATCTCGATGGACCTGTCCTGTCTGCGGCTGGGTAGAATATCCGAAAAAAAATTGCAGGAAAGGGTCCGAATTACGGCACGATCCAATTCGTGCACGACACTGCTCGTCCACTCTTTATAAGAGTGACCCGCCAGAAGCTACTCGACTTTGGATAGCAAATGCTGACTTCAGCACTTTACAGGCTTGATCTTGTGCCAAGAGATTAGCAACTTTTCCTGACTCTCTCTAACGCCTTGCAAGGGAAACATTCGATGAATAAGACCTGGATCGCTGGTTGAGCAATTTTTTCGAGTCAATCCCAGTATAGTTCTTTGCCGAGGGCATCGAAACGCTCCTCTAAAGTAGGCAAAGATTGGTAGTACATGATGTTTATTTATTCATTTCCTAATGTGTTTTCCTTTTTTCGAAAAGTCAATAAAAATGATGTTCCAAAAACCGAGAGAACTTTCCCTGCAACCTATATATCTTCAGAAGACTATACCAAAAGTTGTTAGGATTAGGTAGGGCATCGTCCAACGTGAAGAAGATTCTGGTCTTCAAGTACAATTCCTAGCTAAGTGTTTCCATATCAAAGGCTGAGTTTTAAACATAAGTTGTACCCATCACAGTACCTTTTTCTTATTGTAGGCGCCAGCACTCAGCTCCTCAAATTTTGCGCAAAACATAGGAGATGTTCATTTTTGTGTTGGTTAGGTTTTTCGAGGTTAGCGCTGCTGTTCCAGTGTGAACCCTGTACCGACCGCACTCAGCAGCAGCTCACAACTCCAAGGACTTGTATTCAGTCATTGGATTACTTGAATCAGGATAACTTTGAGTTTGCGCAGAAGTTCAGAGAGGTACCTGAGCCTCCTACCCTTGTTCGCTGGGTGAAATCATGTGGAACACTTCGACCCAGCACATCTACGGAATCAATTCTTTACAGTTCACTTGTTGGGGGTGATTGAAAGCACAATAAAGCGCACGCCTATTGGAATGTGGTTTTCCGGACGCAACCTTTCACTTGTGCTTTCAGAGCCTCCAAATGCAATTCAAATGGGGCTTCCATACACGGTGTATATCGAAGCATATTATCTTCGCAAGAGAACTCATCGAAGCATGATGTCACCGCTTTAAGAATGAGAACGTTCTCTACATCCCCAAGGCATATTCGTGTATGAGCTTCAGTTTCTTCTACGCTGATAACAAACCAAAATGATGCGCACTGCTGCAGATGAGTTTCTATCAGTGCAGCTTGCTTGCCCATCGTTGCTGGATTTAAGACATATGGCCACTCATTCGGTAGCGGTTACATAGTCCTTCCTCGCAATCCAGATTAGGTCCACAATAGATCTTTCAATAGCAAGTCACAATGTGATAAACATATAGGGGCAGAACTTATGAATCAACCTAATAATTCAAAGTCGAGGACGATCCTTAGCTCTGGATCCGCATATGGCGTCTCAGTTGGCACAGCTTGCAAAGCCTCCTTCATCTTCTCGAATATCGTGGGGTAGTCCTCTTCTCTCTTGTGCCGAGTTACAGCAAAGAGGAGACGCATCTGAAAAGTTCAATGTGATGTTTATTGATAGACTTGTACTGCTAGCTGTGTACTTCAAAGCCACCTCTACACACTCCATGTATCGTGTAGAGCTGGCCTTCCTCCATCTGTATGGTTGCGTGTCGTTTGCTTCTAGGGTTCAAGTTGTGCACGCCGTCTGCCACTAGTGCGGAGAGACCGTTGCTAACTGCTTTCTGGAAGCAGACTCGTATGAGGGAATGTTTTCTGGAACTCTTATGAGAAAGTTACCGTAATGATCTCCTGCGAATAGTATATGTGCATATGCTCTGTATGCAGATGCAGGAATGTAGTTCCTCCTGAGCGAAATCTTAGGTTGTCTGGGACATCGTCCATTTGAGGGCTTATTTGCTACCGCTGCCCTGCAGTCACTAAGTTTAAGTTGTGATTGAAGTGTATCCTAACTAGTAAGTTGCCTACTGAATGCTGTCCGCCGCGATTGAAACCCTCGCTTGGTGAATTCGTCCTTCACTTTTTGTCGTCTGTCCAAATCTGTACAAGCCAATAACGGTTGAAGTGGACTGGCGATAGATGTACAGTCAACTCCAAAAGTACGGAGACAAGAGGTGGGACCGCGGCGCGGTTTTCCTCCGTGTCTCTGCCCTGCAGGCCCCGCTGAATCCGTGCAGCAGACAGCGGGAGAGCCGCGTCGCGGTCCCAGCTCTTGTCTGCGTACTTTTGGAGTTGACTATAGCTCACCTCCCCAACTCATTTCCCAATAACCTGGTACCAGTACGTTTGAGGTGAAAGATGGTTGCTGCCAGAGTCGCTTCGTAGATTTTGCAGACTCTAAAACTATATATTCTAAATTGTTCCCTACTGTGGAGGCCACTGTTACCTCATATGATATGCGAGTTGCCGTGTCTTTAACCCTCGTCATTGGGGTGCATGTGTGTCGTACCGCTCCTGGGTTGCTCAAGAAGTCATCGCCACTCACCGAAACCCACGTCTCTGCTAGAATATGCAACTACTTCTGCTTAGAGAATGCTAAGGTGGGAGATGCTCACCAGTATTGCAGTGTGCTTAGTAATGTTTTTGCACCCTCGGCATCTATAGGAATGAATTTCTGATCTACTCGTCTTCTTATGGTAGGGAAACACGTAACACTGCTCGCTATCTGGAATACTATATATTATCACGGTGTGCTTCCAGAACTTGCTAACTTCTCTCTCGCTGCGGAAACGAGGCGGCTCCATCCGCGAAGCATTCGATCCTCTCCTTTGCACTTGTTCATCCAGCCGTGCCATGGGGTTGGGGTTGCAGCTGTCGTGGAGGCGAAATTTGCTGACTCTCAGAGTCAATTCAATAATTAATTTCAAAAAATCTGCAAGTTACAGATCTAGTTTATCCCAGACACAGAATTTAGACATAAATTAGAAAGTAATTAAATAATTATACCTGCTGATGTTGCTGTGGCTGTGATTGTGCTTGCAGCCGCTGTTCCTGTACCTGTTGTTGATGTTGTTGTTGGAGAGAGAGGACTTGGTCCTGGAATGTGATTCTTTTTGGTTGCACCGCTAAGAAGGTCTCTCCTCATAGTTACCTGTGCCGTGTAAGGAACGAGCGCAGTGACATAGAAGGGCTAAGAAGTAGACGGCGCCTAATCCGCAGATGAAGCAAAGCTCTAAGAGTGTAGAAGATTTTACAACGCTAAGAACATGTGCTCTCATACGTAACTGTGACTGATAGGGAAATAGGCTAGTTGTGTACAGTGATTGAGAAGAAGACGGTTCTTGTTCCGTAAGTAAATCAATACTCTAGATGTGTAAAAGATGCTACAACAGTAACAACTGCGATGCTTCTATCGAAATACGAGGTTAAATACTAAGGTAGTGCAGTTGGAAGGGCATCGTACCACTGATGTGCTGCTGCTTGTGTCAAGGGCTCCTTTAGTTTTACCATTACAAGAAAAAGCAATTCAAGGAACTGAAAACCCTCATAAATATTATAGTATTCACCTGTCTGTTTGGTGAATGGATTTGCTCAATGCTAGGGTAGTAGCTGTCGTAGCAAGGGTGGTAGCCGTTCTTGCCATTCGAATTGTTACTATTGAACTACATGATCGAGTAATCAACTATGTATCATCATCCCACCCTTTATATACGACCTTATTCTACGTGCATTACTACGTGCATTACTACTTTTAGCCTCTGACACAGTCGAGCCTCCGGCAAGTTCTCCTTACGTCCACAAATGGGTCGTCATCATAGGTCAGTATGTGCGCGAATGATTCACTGTTAACTGTTCACTGTTAACTGTGATCTTTACACATCACATCTCTACTGGTGTTTTGGGGCAGTACACTTATAAAAAGATTTATCAAATTTCTTTTCAAACAGGTAACCGTTCTTTCCAATTATTTCAAAAATTACAGTTTCATCTTTAGGGGACTTCATTGTTTATGTCTACGGTTTATTGTGTTTTAAGGCGGCATGCAGAGCATGCTATGGTAATTTATTTATCTATTTATGATATGCACTCTAGAGTGCGCTACAATGGAACAGACAAAGTAAACAACGGAGATGAGCCATATTTGAAAGACGTAGCTTAAACCGAACAAAAAAAAAAGATCATGGTAAGTGGAGGGTATAGCATCCAGTGCCTCTCTAAAGCAAGAAAAGAACAGGCTCGCCTAATTACGAGGAACCCATCAGGTAGGAAATCAGTAGTTGTAACAGAGAGGGCCTTGTCGTCCTTACCAGGCAGCTAAGTACCCACCGGTCGCATCTCATAATGCGTCTTTGGAGCTTGCCGGGACCGCTGCCACAACAGGTGTACTGACCGATGCCCCTGTTGGTCCAGGCAAGTCGGACAACCGCCACCGAATAAAAACTGTGCGTCAGTTGGTAGTTGGGCACATTGGGTTCCTGGTAAAATGCAGGGCCTATTATTTTGAGAAAAAAAGCGAGGCACGGGGTGGAACAAGCATACTGTTGTTATCGGTATGCATGAATGAAGAAACAACAGAGAAGCATAGGCGAGTGCAATAATTAGCAAATGAAAACCTGTATGATGGAATCTACATGACATCATTAATTCCAAGAACTGCTAAGAGGTCAACATCATGGAGCTTCCGCTTAAACTTGGCCGAGGAGGGAAGTCGGATAAGCGAAGGAGGTAGCTTGTTGAGGAACCGAAGAACTCGCATCAAGAAGTTGTTCATCTGGGGAACTCGCTGAGCTGTGCCCAATCTAGGAAACACGAGATGGAGGCTTTCTCTACATGGGCTGATTGGTCGGAAAATCCAGAATTCCGAGGGTTTTAGTCGCACTTCACCCCGGAGGATTTTGAATCCCATCAACACATCAGCTTCGATTCTTCTACGAAATAGGCTTTTTAGGTTCAATTCAGATTCTTAATATGAGAAGGATAAATATCTGCGGGAGAGTTCCTGGTAGTCTTAGGCACATGCGCAAAACACCTAGGAAACGATCATAAACGTCATCTATGCATGTGTAATTAATGACAAGTTGGAGCCAGTCAATACAGGTTAGTTCAGAAATGATGCCTTGCTTATCAGCTCAAAAGATGTTGTATTGCTTTTCATTCTGAACACCTTCAATTACAGCTGGAAAAGAGAAAGCTACAACATTATGATCAGAGTTCCCTTGTGGAGCCAGATTCGTTGCCTTGCGTTGGAGCTGCTGCGTCGAGAAAACAACATTCAGTATAGAGTTATCTCTATATGGGCATGTAACACGCTGCGTGAGGGCAAGATCAGAAAAAAAGTTTCAAAAACTTCAGCCTGGAGGCAGAATGTGCAGTATTGGCGTTCCACTCAACATCGGGAAGATTAAGGTCGCCGAGTAGTGTAATGTGGCATGGGGTAGAACTGAGGTTACTTAAAAGAGAAACAAGGCAGTCATCTTGACTAGCCCGCTGGTTCGGAAGGCGATAGACCAGAACTAATCAATGAGTCTGATTCGGAAGAGATTAGACCATTGTATTAGGTCGTCAAGTATGAAATGTCTGATTTTGAATGAGACAGTTTCGGGTGATGTTTCTCCAACAAGATTGGATACGAGCAATCCAAATATGCCCCTATGTTACTGGCACCACCTTGCCATCTTAGCGGTAGCATGGTTGCGCTAACGGCTTGGTAGCCTGGGAAGCAAGAGGCGATAAGCTGGCGAAGGGCATTTCCAACACCATGTTGAAAGTGGAAAATTTTCTCTACCAAGAAGTAGACTAATACTTGGGAGAAGTTGTGATCGAGTAGAGCAAGGTTTGGCCAGTGCAACGAATGGCAGGTGGATTCCCCTCCTTGTCCCCCTGGTTTACTTATTTATTTATTTACTTATTATCGGTGCTAACTTTAGAACAAATTGAACACAACATGAGGTTAAAAAAATCCGATAATCGTTATCATAGCATACTTATCACATTATCAGTAACCTTACTAATGAACACGCAATGCTTACAGAAGGGGAGGGGGGAGGGGTGCAGATCGTGGAAGTAGCAGGATCTTTCTGGCAGAGAAGGGCAGTGGCCGCCAACACTGCAAGCCTGTTGGAGAGGTACGTGCTTGAAGGCTCCGGATACCAGCTTAGTAGGTCCGCCAACCCTACCAGAATCTGCCATAACGTCGAATAGCCTATGGGATTCTTCAAGGAGAGGAGGGAGCAGTACTGCATTCGGTATTTCTAATGCCTTAACAGATAACAGACACGGAGAATTGACTTTACATGGATGAGAAAAACTAATATAAGCAAGATCTCAGCATATGACCAGAGTTATGAGCAAGGATTACTCAGATGAATAGCAAAGCTGTGAGAGAGTTTGCTTGAGGTATATCAGCTGAAAAAAAAACTACCTATCTCTGTCGATCTGTTCGAGGAACTGGACTAAATGTGCCTGAAATGTACATGATCGCTTCCACCTGAATAAATCAACACTTAATTCGTTCCAAATTGAAACGATTCTATACAAGAAACAGCTTCGATAAGAAGAAGTGTTGCATCTTTCAGCTGACACCCGGTATGGATGACCTCGTGTAATTCCAACGCTAGGTGCTCTTTGGAAAAGATCGCTCAGTTCTAGATCAACTTCACCTGTAGTTAGTTGATACATAAAAGCATAGTCGGCAACTTTTCTACGAAGCGATAGCTGGTAATGTCCTAGTTTTCTTAGACGCTCTTCGTATGAGATCCTAGATAATCCCTTCCGGAGAAAACAGCGGTACGTGAAGCTTTTTTGAACTTGTTCGATTTGCTCAATGATATTTAGCTTATTTGGAGACCAGAGCTGACAACAATATTCGAGAATCGGCCTAACGTAAGAAGTAAAAAGCTTAAAAAGTAAGATAGGATCACGTGATCTAAAAGCTCTCAAGATGTAGTTGCTTTTAGCTGTAGCTCTATTGATTATGTCGTTTATGTATTCGTTAAAATCAAACGTGTTGGTGTAAGTGATGCCTAGGTCACGAATCATGTTTGCGCAGTTCAACAGTTTACCATCAATCATAAAACGAAAACAAGGATGATTACTTCCAAAACGCATTATTGATGTTTTCTCTGTAGATATTGCAAGATCCCACGTTTTCGACCACTTACTCAAAGAGTAAAGAGCATCTTGCAGCTTCTGACAATCGTTTATCGTGTAAATTTTGGCGTCATCCGCATACATAGAGCAATGTACTCCCGGCGGTAACGAACGTGATAAGTCATCAACATATACCAGGAACATGATCGGCCCAATGCATGAACCTTGCGGTACTCCGCTTGTTGTAGGGTATGAGCGGGATTTCGACTGATTTATAATAACTGTTTGGGTTCTCTCAGACAAAAATGCTCGTATAAACCGAAAGAGGCACCCGCGAATACCATACGCAGCGATTTTCTCAAGAAGTAGAGCGATGGGTATAGAATCGAAGGCCTTAGCAAAGTCAATGAAGCAGACGGAAACAAAATTTCCCCTGTTGATCTCTCTATGCCAGATGGGAACTGTCGATAACAATGCTGTGGTAGTGGATTTTTTACTGGTAAATCCATGCTGGTTTTTGGAGAGTAAGTTGTTTGCCGAAATGAAAGCTCGTAAGGATCTACAAATTATGCGTTCCATGACCTTGCTCGTAGAACTGGTTAAACAAATTGGTCGGTAGTTCTTGACGTCACCTTTGGAACCTTTTTTATGGACAGGCCTGACTAGCCCGGTTTTCCACAATTCTGGAACCTTACCAAGTAGCAAAAATTTATTGAACAGCAGGGTAAGCGGGGTAGTTAGCCCCAGTGCGGATTTTTTGAGGAATATGTATGGTAGTTCATCTGGAGAAGTGGAGTACCTGTTAGGGAGCTTTTTCAATGTACTGTACACAATATCGCCAGAAATATCAACCCAGTCAAGAACTTGATCGGTTACAGGTGACCAGGTTACGTTTGAGTTGTTGGGTTTTTTGTAAACTGATTCAAAGTAATCTGCAAAAAGATTAGCCTTGCTGACATCGTCTTCAACAGGATCAGAACCGTTCAAGGAGACATTAGGTATAGAGCTGCTCAATTTAAGTTTCTTTTTGCAGTATTTGTGGAATAGCTTGGGGTTTTTGCTGTCAGCAATACGTTTTTCTTGAAGGGCTGACCAACGTGCTATTGCGCGTTTAAGCTTCCTAGTGTACTTGAGGTAGTTAGCCCTTGCACTGCGATTACTGCTGTAATGTAAAAAGGCAACTTTAGCGCTCAATTTTCGAATTTTAGAAGGGTAAATTTGCTGATTTTCTTTGAATATAGTAGTTGGTACGTACATATCAATGAGACGCTGACATATGGCTATGAAGGAGTAGTAGCATTCATCAACATCAGGAGAACTATTTATCATTGACGACCAATCGATTCGAGCGAGCTCAGCACATATGGAGTGGTAATCACCCCTGGAGAAGTCTTTATGGGTGGTTTTGGTTGTCTTGCTCATGTGGGTACCCTTAATTGTGAAAGAAATGCTTGAATGGTCTGACGTACTAAAGGGCGGTAAAATCGAATGGTTGGGGATTAGGTCACGATCCGACGTTAGAATGATGTCGAGTATATTTAGTCCATGGGTTGGATCTGTGATAATCTGGTGAAGGTTGTTTGATTTTACAAAGTTAAGAAAAGACCGTGAAGAAGTTGGAACAGTGGCATCTCTGTGTCTCATGTTGATCCAGTCAATGAGAGGGAAATTAAAGTCTCCGAGAATGATTATGTGACCACTCCAATCCAAGCATAGTTGCTGAAGAAACCCAAGAAACTCTAGGAAATTTGATGCATCACATGATGGACTTCGATAAACGAGAACCACTAAAATTTCTTGGTGATTGGGGCCTATTTTTATTGCAAGAGACTGGCAGAGTTCATTAAAATCATGTTTGGTCACGAATGAGTGAGGAATTCGTTTGTGAATAAGCGCAAGTACTCCTCCACCTGGTCTGTTACCATCGCGATCGCAACGATAAACATCATAGTTAGAGTCATAGCTGAGAGTTGCATCGTGAATGGAATTAGGCTTACACCAGCTTTCAGTTATGAAAACGGCATTAGGTTTTTGTGCTAAAGTGTAGTTCAAATCAGGGATTTTATTAATTATTGAACGAGCGTTGAAAAGAAGGAAACGATCATCTATTTTTGGTAAATTCTTGCTCAAGGATGCAAACGAGTTGTTAGTTCTGAATTCCTAGCGGGTGAACTGGGTTGGAATAGAGACTTGAGTTTCTCCAGCAGACTGGCAAGTATTGGCTGTTTCGGACGAATCGATTGAACTTTTGACAGGCAATTGACGTGGCACAGATAGTTTGTGGATGACCAGATCCCGCACTACATACATAAGCTTTCCTTCCAACTGATTCATCATACCTGCTTTCTTTCTGAGACTACGATCATATTCAAGCTCTTCCTTTGTGTAGTCCTTACGAGCGTATGAGTGCACGTACTCCTTGGTCATCGAAAGTCTTCCTGCTCTCATGTGCATCAGCAGCCTGTCTCGAAGCTCCTGATTACGCAGCTCGATTTTGATGATTCGAGGACGTCTACTGAATGAATTGGTTTTAATCTTAGGATGGCGGTGCAGGGTTATCTTACCGTTATTGAGATCCCCAAGGAGCTCATCGTCCCCTGACGTTTCGATGATCTCCTTGAGGGCCTCCTTATCGAACTGATGCGTGGCTATCTCGCTACCGTGCTCCTCTATGCCTACCCAAGTTATCCTGCATGCTTTTGCATTTACAATCTTGGAATCTGCCTGAAATTTCACTAAGGCGCTATATATGGCGGAGTTTTGATGATCTTCTCTTTCGCCGATTGCCGAAAACTGCTCTTCCAGCTTGTTGAGCTTATTCAAAATGGCGGATTGAACCTCTTGCATTTTAATTACAAATTCGAACATTTTATCAATGCGAAGAAAATAATCGTCCCACCTCTTAAAGGCAAGGTCCGGCCAAAATCTTGCCCATCCAGTTTTTTTGTTTCTTAGAGTCCACACAATGTGCTTAGCACGTATATCAAATTTGAGAGCTCGACGTGAGCTCTATCGCAAGATATGAGACCAAACGTTTGGAGATTACGGTAGTCGTAGGAAAACACGCTCCATTTCACAAAAGATGCTCGCGTGCATAGTAGACAAAGTTGGATGATGCGCATGGATACAGACACCTTAACGAACTCTTCCTGGAACCAACCTTATCAAACGGACTGCACAGTCATTTGAAAACGAATTTTTTCCTACGACGCCACAATAGACAACATGTGGGCGCGCCGTATAACGTTATATGAAAGCACGGCCGCTGCAAACGTGCAAACGGCATACCAAAACTGGTCGGTGGGAACCGTTCGTTGTGGGACTTTTTCAGGATTTTTTCGATTGTTTCCGTCCAAGGCGTCGCCGTGGGCGACGAATTAGATAAAAATTGAGGAGACGGAATTTTGCCCGGACATTGCCTTTAAGTATAGGTTGGAGCCAAGTGGGGGCATCTTCAGATGGTTGCTTTCTTGGTGCCATGGGGCGGGAGTTGACACAGAGAAGAAGAGCGAGCAACCGTCCGGGATGACTACCGTGGCGGGAAGTGACACTACCGTGGCGGGAAGTGACGACCGTGGCGGGAAGTGACCGTGGCGGGAAGTGACGAGCGCAGTTTTGCAAAAAATGGTCAAAAACGGCACCAATTTTTAGGGATCAAACTGTGAAAAATTCGTTCTTCGAGCCACTTCACCTTGTCGTATTGCCTTGAACACCTGAGTAATATAGGGTTACAAACGCCAAACCTTGCCGCATAGACAGGCATAGTTTCACTCCTATCCGGTCAAGTCACAGCTTCCAACGCATCATAATCCAGGTTCATCACAACGCTCACTTTGCAAGTTTATATCACCAGGAAGGAATTTCTCAAAACATCGGTGTCCCGTTCATTTATTAGCCACTCCCTTTCCAAATATTGCTAGGGTATATCGAGTTGTCCTTACAGGCTCCGTGATGGAACCCATATTCCGAAATGATACGATTTTTTGTCTTTGAGTAGTTTCACAAACGTTCTTCTCAAACAAAAATTTTAAAGTTCGTCAGAAATTAAATAGGTGGTTTTGAGAGTGGGAGAATGTACCTTCATAATGGAAAAAAAGGTGAGAGTGGACCCAAAGAAACCTCGAAGATACCAGCTGTCAAACTGACCTCTCAAAAAATCAGACATTTCATACGTGACGACCTAATAACTCAACTTTTCGAAGTGCAGATCGATGTGCACAAGTGCACAGACTTCCCCTCCCTTTTTGGATACGCGATCTTTTCTGATAAATGAATAGGGCAAGTCAGCCAAGAGCTCATCATCACCAGCTATTGGGGTCAACCAAGATTCCGTCACAAACACAATTGCAGGCTTCAAAATAGATATCAAAAAATGAAACTCAGTTAACTTGTTCACTAAACTACGAGCATTAAATAACAAACAAGAAATATCACTAAAACCAGCCAAAATTTCTAGTTTTTTCCTAGTGCTCTCTGACTGTTGATTCCACTTCCCTTTACCAGCTGATTCTTATAAACAACGTACACCTTCCTGCCGTTGGGATCTCTCTGATTCAAGTCCCGGGCCTGCTGCCTTAGCTTCTTGTCCCTTTGGCGTTCCTGGAAGGTCATAGAACGACGAATGAACACATGCTCATACCCTGGCCGTTCACGGAAAGATCGAGCCTTCCTCAATGTCTCAAAGTAGAAGCGCTGGGAGGGGAGAACGCATTTGATGAGACGTAAAGCCTGCCCCTTCTTTCCCATCCTATATACTTCAACAGATCGTGTCTCGATATCTAAAGGACATAGAATTTTATTGATCGAGTTTTCCGAGTGGACTTGACTCTCCCAACTACTTGAGCCGTTGAGAGCCTTAGGAACGTTGGGAAAACACGATAGAACGTGAAGACTTTCCTCTTCAGCCAATTCCTTGAAATTAGGCTTCAGGAGCCCAATTAGCTGACTAAGCAGTGGCAGAGCTTCTGGAGCCTTTTCGTGCAGTATTGCCTGAATTTTACCTACTAACTCGACTTCCTGAGATAGGGATGAAGTTGTAGCCGGAGAGTTGATCACAAGCGAAGAAGGTTTCCTTTTCTTCGGGTTAGAATTGGCTGGAGTAGTGGCGGATGCAAGGGCAGACATCGTAGGTCAACCGCTCGCGATGGGCGCAGGGTATCGAGTGAATCTTACTTCTTATTAATTGGCACTTCANGACCTCGCAATCACCATCACTGACCAATCAGAGAATTTCGTTTCAGCCACACATACAGAATAAGCCCGTTATTATAAGTCATGACCATGATCATGACATGATAATTCATGACCATGATCATGATCATGATCATTCTATTCCAGTGCGAATGATGTATATACGTCTCATTCTATGCGAATGCGAATGATCACTGTGGTCGAGGCAGTGCTTGTTAAATCAATTGCACTTTCTCGGAGTTCAATCGGTATTCTGAATTCCGGATAATGAGGATTCTTAAAGGATGCTAGTAGTATTCACTGATGCAAAAACGAAATCTCATTCGCATTTCGTTGTGATTTTGTTCATCAGAGCACACCTTTCACTAACTCGAGCAACAGCGTCATTTCTTGATGACAGATGATGAATTCCTACGTGATCAACTTTGTGTGCCTTACGACAGTTGAAAACCAACTTCTTGATTTTGAACGCTGTTCTTCCCTTAAAACTGGTGCACCAATCAGAAAGTAGTGAGCTTCTTGACTTGCAAATGTTTCAATTCACTCACAACACCTAGTTCGTTCTGGCTTCAATCTCTCACTTTAGCGATGTTAAGTATATCGTACGCCTATAGATACGTTTTTTAGTTAGCTTCCTTTACACAATTAGCCGTCTTGAGATCACTATGCTTTCCAAATAGTCCTTTATGTTCATCCACTCCTGCACGCCATGAATGTTTATCCACCATAACCTCAGGAACTGACGTCGTTTCTGTGCTTCAAACAGCAACAGCACTGTTTGCAGTCATGCTTCAAACAACTGAGCTAAATGCAGCGCTGCTAGAAATGACTCTCCCCCCTGTTTACATGATACCGTAATAGCAAGCATGATACCGCCATTATATCCGTCCTACGTTCATTCCAAAAAGCACGACCGAATTTCGTGACACACAGACACATATTCACACAGACACACACACATACAGACTAAGCGCGTTATTATAAGTCATGATTAATTGGCACTTCATGTGTGTGTGTGTGTGAATCTGTGCACGAGAACCAGCCACCAAAAACAAAAAATACCTACACCATCGTGTTCAGCGTGTCGAGTTATGTATGAAAAGGTTGAAAATTTTGATTTTTACCTTGATCTACAGGTGTTTTGGGCCACTTTTGTCATGTTCAGACATGTTAAGAACCGACTGTTGTGTTTACCACAGTTGGAATGAATGAGATAAGCCCGGACACTATAAAAGGGAGGAGATGGGTAGGATCTCTTTCTGTCGAAGAGGAGGAGCCAGGAAGGCGAAGAAGGACAAGGATGAGGGGTGACGCTGTACGGCTTGGTAAGCGCGCCCAGAAGGGGTGATAACGCTATTCCAAGGGTCCACTGTTGCGGCAACGGTGCACCGGCGTCCGAAAAGTGGGGTAATGCTCAGAGACGGGTCTAACGCTGTGATAAGGGTGCGTTGGCATCCAAAAACAGGGAGATGCCTAGAGACGGGTCTAACGGTGTGATAAGGGTGCGCCGGCGTCCAAAAGTGGGGAAACGCTCAGAGACGGGTCCAACG
>JARK01000165.1:85780-100817 GCA_000688135.1 Ancylostoma ceylanicum | reverse complement strand
TTTTGCCCCCCCCCCCCCCCCGAGAATGGGTCGCCAAATTTTTGAAATTACTTCGCAATACATATAAAGATCTTGTATTAATCTAATTTTATTTGTTTATTTTCATTATTAATCGCCACTGGTCGGCGCTGATCAATCCCATCATGTAGGATGCGCCACGCATTCGACTTCATCTTAGCATCATAGATGGGTTGAATGCGTATGTGCCCTATACAATGACTCGCGGGGGCATCCGATGATCCAAGTCAGTGCTTCATCCTCCCAGACTCCTCTGGTACCAATTTACCGACCCCGTAGGAATGGATGGATTGGTTGGCCACGGGCGCGATCGAACCATCGACCATGTGTGTGCGCAGCAAGCCTCTTACCGCTGCGCCACACGCGCCCAAGAGTTTCAGTATTTTTAACGAAACGTCTTGCAACTGCCAAGGAAGGCATAGTCAAATCCCAATCAACTGATTTGTGGCCTTTTACTACCGAGGTGTAAAACTATAAATGCGCGCACAATTTTTATCTCTGTGAGAATGTTATCGGAGGCAAATGCTCAACTATCTAAAGCATCTTGAAGAGCAGTTTTTGTGCATTTACTGATGTATGACTCGGTTCACAAAATTCAATTTCTAAATTAGGAAATTTTGAAAGGCGTCGAGGAATCTGGAGTCAAGGAATTGTGATGGAAACTGCCATTAAACAAATTCTTCAATGTACATTTCCTCTCAGAAATTCTTGCCTCTCGCTCTCAAAAATCTCAAATCCCTCTGAAAAATCCTTGCCAAGAACCCAGAGCGGAGCATTTTGAATACGAAAAGGTTTTGAGCAGCCTTTTAAATCAGAAATATGAGGGACTTTTGTCAGAACCAATGGCAGCTGATGGCCATGCCGTTGGCGTAAGCGGGGTGCAACGCACGAAAAGTGAAAGAAGACGACGCTCGAATAAGAAAAGGCGTTCTCTTTACAATGCAGCTCGTAGTGTTCTACCGGACATGCACTATATCGGAAAAATGACACATGTTTGCAGAAGCTGTGGTGCCCATTTATCCCGGGTGAATCAAATACGTTGTGTTACAAAGGTGGAGAAGTTCATGTTCCATCGTCAATTTTCAACCCAAAACGTGATGAGAGGCTTGAGTGGTTGTGGCAATTAGTCCATGATAATAGGAGTGTTTTTCAGATGTTGCGTCCTATTAACAAAATGATAGCATGCGCAGCTGTTAACATCAACTTGAAGCAATTCAATCCACACCATGGACCTACGCTTTGGTGCTTCATGTGCTTATAAGATGGGGATGCTAAACCTAACTGCCGCTAACGATAATAACAGACCATGTTTTGCGCAGCTTTATCTGGCAGACGATTTAAAACTGCATGACGCATTGTGTGAGAACTTTAGGAACTTATAGGTTACTTTGCTTAACGACACCCGAGATTGGTATGATGTTTATTCTTCGGCCAACGTTTCGGCTAATTCGCCTTCTTCAGGGCCTGAAAGGGCTAGACATACTAGACATACAGACATACACATATAAACAGAAGAATAAACATCATACCAATCTCGGGTGTCGTTAAGCAAAGTAACCTATAAGAATTTCAATAATGCCGAGATTCAGTGACAGTCGTACTTGGAGAACTTTAGGAACTTCAACGTCGACACTGACACTGAAAGCCTCATTATCAATATATTGAAGCGATCAATTTCAGATTTGAAATCATTTAATCCTATTGTGCAGGCATATATGACCATGTTGGAAGTATAAGCAGAGGAGCTAACCAGCAATAAACACGAAGGGCTTGGGGAGGTCCCCACAATATTGATGAATATCAAACAGAAACGTGAAAGAAATTCATGAAAGAAGGCTCAATATGCCTACATTCGAAAACCAGATCGCTTCAATATAAGTTTGTCGAAAGGGTAATATGCCAAAGAACGGGGAGCTCGATAATGAAATTCGAGTTTATCCTACAGGCAGGGGAGGTGTGATTCCCCATCGTTGCTACGATATTGACGCTTTTTCATTTCCTCTTTTGTTTCCTGGAGCCGAGCACTTTCCTGAACAAAAGCTCCTCAGAGAAGTCTCTTCCAGTAAAAGTGAAGACACCATATCAGACGAAAAACATGGCAGTCCTCCACATAAAGGCACCGTGGGTATGATAAAGGGCAACGATCACGAGGAGTATGACTGTTCAATACCTCCAGATAAAGAAGAGCCTGACGAAAGAAATGATGCAAGTACTTTGGAAAAGTCGAGGAAACGTATGTCTATATCGCAAAAAGAACATTCGCTCTTCATAACAGCTTGCAGAGGGAATATCCCGAACAATAAGCTACTGGACATGGGTAAACTTTTTGCACAGAATGCGACTCACTTGCTTGCGAGGATAGAAGCTGACCGAATCTCAGCAATCGTTCACAATTGGACAGAAATACGTTCTGCCACGGCAAGTGCAATGTACAACTACATGGATCAGAGGCTGCGCGAAAAAGGCGTGGTGCTCGGCAGACTCGTCACTTTGCCGACATATGTGGGGAGTCGTAACTGGTGCAGAAAACAATACTCAGTTGGGATGACCGTTGCCCAAAGACTTGGAAAGCCGGATTTGTTCATAACATTCACAAGTAATAGTGAATGGTCAGAAATTCTGGAGAATTTACCGACGGGAATGGACAGCTGGCTAACAGAACCACTGCTGTGCGTTCGTGTCTTCGAGTTGAAGTTGAAGCAATTTCTGAAAGAGCTTACTGTAGACGAAACTTTTGGACCCCTCGAAGCGTATCAGCTATCAATCGAGTTCCAAAAAAAGAGGTATGCCCCATGCTCACATCCTGGTTGCTTTGAGAAACAAGTTTACCGAGGTGAATGGCGTTGATAGCTGCATAGCAGCGGCCATACCAGAGCTACGAAAACCAGGGGAACCGGACTACGAGGAGAAATACGGGCTCTTCGAAAATGTCAAAAAATTTATGGATCATGGCCCATGTGCAAATCGCAACGATCTCGAGCCTCGGAAGAAAGACCCGAGATTTCGTCAGAAGCATTACCCCAAACCATACCGCGAAACTACTGACATCACAGAAGATGGCTATCTCTTGTATAGAAGACCTGATGATGGTCGCTTCATAGCAATAGGTCGTAAGAAAACCACATTGGCAACAAATAGGGATATCGATCCATTCAATGCTTACCTCACAACTCGTTTTGGCTGCCATGTAGAGGTGGAAGTGTGTACACACATCAGATCGTATAAATAAATACACCTCTAAATATATTCACGAAGTTGTGGATCAAATCGTGATGGAAGTACTTGCTGATGAGGAAGTGGTAAAGAAGCGAAGTAATATAGATGCCAACGGGGATGCTGCGATGGATCTGAATTCTTTCCATGAGTTTATAATGCCACTGTTTGCATCTCATACTGAAAGAGCTTACCGAATTTGTGGGTTCGATTTGCAGGAATGTTCTCATTCAGTTGTTTTTCTCCGACCGCATTCGGAAAATGAAACTTTGGTTTATTTTGAGGAGAGTCAGCAGGTTGAAAAGAAAACACAGATCACGCAACTACTAGTCTATTTCCAAATTTCTCGTGATGATGAGCACGCAAGAGATTTGACATGGGTGAAAGTGGCTAAGCAATACACCTATGTTAAAGGAGTCTATCATCGAAATAAAAGATGATGTTAGCGAATAGCACGAATCGAGGCTGTCAACTCACGGTTTGCAGAGCTGTACGCTCCAGAAGTTGCTATTGTACTCAAGTGGTGTAACATCATTAACATCAGTTAGAGAATTGAGAACAGTTAAAGGCAGCACCAGCCGAAATCCTAGACTAGGAGCTGAGGTGTGGGTGGTAAAATAGAGAGTGAGCACATCACAAATGTGAGAAGAACACAACGAATGATGGCCTACCTGCAGAGAAACAAGAATTGCTATCACGGCCTTTGAACGGCCCGACGCACCAGTTAACGCTATCGCCGTGGGTGGTCTGGCGCAGCGGACGCGTGCAATGCGTACCATTCACAGGGTTTCGTGGCGGGACGCACGCACACCCCACGGCGGAGCACTCATCCGCTCCTCCGACACATGGTAAAGAGCGCCTTCATTTCTTATTTTCCTCGCTTTTTTCACACAGTTTTATCCCTGCCTATGAGTTTACCGTCCTCGAAAACCCCTAAATACGGGAAAATCTCCAACGCAAGGATTTCCGCGGGTGCTGCCTTTAATGGTCATGTCTACTCCACATTCGTGGATGCTGCAAGGGCTGCTGGTTAATTGGAAGATTCAGACGAATGGAATATGTGCATGCGGCATGCAGTGGAAATAGAGATGCCTTACGCAATCCGTCAGCTTTTCGCTGAAATTGTGATGCATTTTTTTTTTCAAATTGTGATCATCCGCCAAATCTCCTTTCGCTTTGGGAGACATACAAAAATGAGATGAGATCAATTGAAAAAGGGGAAGAAACAACAGATCATGAGAAGGATCTAGGCACGCTGAACCACATAAGACATATACTTCACGCAAATGAGACGGATTTTGATGCCTGCGGAATGGCTGCACTGATGGAGATGAGTCAGCCTCTTTCAGCTGTGGAAGAAATTCCAGCCTCTTACAATGAACAGATACGTGAATTATCACTGCTCAATGAGCATATGTTGACCAGCTCGCGATAGCAGAAGCCATCACTTGAAGCATAGCAAGAGGAAGATCGAAAGGTGCCAGGGTATTCTTCTTGTAAGGTAAGGCGGGTTGTGGGAAGTAGTTCTTACTCAATAGTCTAATCACTCTGCCCAAACGCCTCGACAAGCAGGTTATTGCCGTGGACTCAACAGATATAGCCGCCACGCTGCTTTTTGGAGGTCGAACAGCCCATAGCACGTTCAAGTTACCAGTCAAGGCTTGTTCTGAAGGAAGAACCGCAAATGTGGATGCCTCTTTACCTGAGGCCGATCGTCTCAGAAAGTGGGATAGGATAGTATGAGACGAGATTTCAATGCAATCTATAACCGCGATTGAATGCGTTGAAAAAATGCTGCGAGATGTAGCATCTCCAGAGTTCCGTCACGTGCCCTTTGGTGGCATTCTTATGTTGTTTGGCGGCTACTGGACTCAATTTCTTCCTGTAGTCCCTTGTGGAACGAAACAGGAGGTCCTGGATGAGACACTGAAGTGCAGTTATATGTATTTGAAGGTATACCAAAGGGTTGAAACTGGAGAAGAATATGAGAATAGCGCCCGGCATCGAAAAGTTTTCCGAATTTTCAAAAGTTGGCTGCGATTAGTTGCCGATGGCGCTATTCAGGTCGGTCCATCATCCATAGCCTTACCTGATTCTATGGTTCTTCCCAGTGAAGAGGCAGCCATTGAGTGGATTTACACGCCTGCTGTGCTCAGTGACATGAGTAAGCTGAGAGAAGTTGCACTGTTAGGTATTCGGAACAACGAAGTTCTGAATATCAACGAGGTTATTCTCAGTGAACTGGGAGGGGAGACCATCAGTGCTCGCGGTATTGATGAAGCTGTCCGTGAGGACGACGGTATAGACGGAATGCCATACGAGAATGAAGAGTACTTTCACAGAGAACCTCCGCAAGGAATGCCTCCTTACTTGCTGGAACTGAAAGTTGGCTGCATTATTATGCTTTTGAGAAACATGGACGTCGCAAACCAGCTTCGCAACGGAACACGCTCTGCAGCTGCTCTCCATCATCGATGATGAGTGCAATTGTCCTATCCTTTTGATGTGCTTGAACCTTATCGATAACGAGTCAACAAATGATTGGACACAAGCGCTTGATGAACATAACTCAGTCCACGTTGTGTATTTTGACTTCTCAAAGGCGTTCGATAAAATCCCTATCCAGAAGCTTTTACATAAATTATATCGAGTTGATGTGCAACCTAGAGCAGTAGAGTGGATTCGAGGATTTCTTGAAAATAGAACTTACCATGTACGAATTGATGATTGCTTCTCTACGGTTTATGGAACATCTAGCGGAGTTCCACAAGGTGGAGTTCTTTCTCCACTTTTGTTTCTTCTGTATACATGTGATTTGCCAGACTCAGTGTCTAAGTTTGGGGTGACGTGTAAAATGTATGCCGACGATATGAAGGTGTATAAAACAATTGAAAAAAGTAGTGATAAAATTGATCTACAGGCAGCCATTGATTTTGTACACCATTGGTCAAATCGTTGGAATCTACCTCTAGCACTAGAGAAAATTAGTGTTCTTGAGATCGGTAAACATAGTTTTGATGCTACTTATAACATTTACACTGTACAATTGAATATTGTTTATGAAATGAAAGATTTAGGTTTTTTGATAGATAATAAATTGACTTTTGAAAAAGCATTATAGAAACATTGTTACTAAAGCGATGCACAGAACATATAACCTCTTCAAGGCCATGAAAACAAAGGACCCACTTATTCTGATTAAGGCATACAAGACATATGTACGTCCAATTGTGGAATGCGGTACAACGGTGTTTTCCCCTCACAGACAAAAAGATATAAATCTTCTTGAAAGTGTTCAGAATAACTTCACGCGTAAACTGGCAATGCGCTGTGGCAACCTAATGTACTCTCAAATTTCGAATGCCATTAATAGAAGCAAAGAGTACAGGCTCCAAAGTTTACACAATAGAAGAAAGATTAACGACCTTGTGAGGGCATTCAAAATCATAACAGGCAAATGTGGCATTGAGTCTGCTCCTTTCTTTACTCTTGCACCATCAAGAACTAGAGGCGGGGGTATGAAAATAAGAATCCCTGTTGCCAGAACACAGGTAAGGTCTAAATTTTTTTCAATACGAGTCCTACCTTTGGTCTGGAAAGTTAATACTGATGACCTTCCTCGTTTATCAGTAAATGCATTTAAGAAATTGGCAAAAAGGCTCGTGCTGTCAGAGGTTTCCTAACATCTAGTGGCCTTGCCACTAATAATTTATACTGATAATGTAGGTTATTTGTATTTATGAAAAAGTGCCGATTTCTGTTGTGCGTAGTGCGGCAAACTGATTGTAATTACTGATTTGAAAAGTATTGTACCTACATGAGCTTTGTTTCACGTCTTTGAATAAGTAAATAAATAAATAAATAAATAAATAAATAAATAAATAAATAAATAAATAAATAAATAAATAAATAAATAAATAAATAAATGAATGAATAAATAAATAAATAAAAAAGATGTATGATACCCAGGATTTTCCTAGACCACGAGGAGTGCGTGACCGGTCTTGCCTTCAGGAGGTTCCCATTTCCTGTAAGACTGTCATTTTGTATGACAGTCAACAAAAGTCAAGGACAAACATTTGAGAAGGTAGGTATAATATTACGGTCTCAGTCGTTTGCGTACGGTTGCACATACATAGCATTTTCACGGGCTAGGCGTCAGGAGAAAATCAAAATCACTGTAAGTGATAACAATCACAGTAGAAAGGGTGGTTATTTACTGATAAAGAACGTCTTCTATGAAGAGGTTGTTGACTTTAATGTGAACGAAATGGGGTAGTGAACTATGGAGAAATAGTGGGATGGGATCTTGAATTTCGAAGTAACTCATTCCAGAATATAGTAAACATTAAAAGCTGCCGTACTGGAACTCTTTCTAGTTATAACGCATTATGTATTTTTCATATATGTTTCGTCATTTTGTTTTTTTTCAGGTTCGAAATCCTATTTTCATAGAAGAAAATTTAAAATTCATGCTTTCAAGTAGACATGGTGTCTAAGTGGTGGAACACCATAATGGAGTTTTCTGGCCAGCATTGAAGAATGTACTCCCAAGGAAGAGAACCCTCCATTCAGCATTGATCGTTTCATGTTGTGTTAACTGTAACCATAATTCATAATCATAATTAGTTTGGCTGATTCTGCCATGTTTTTTATAAAGGCAATAAATACACTTTGTGCAATCCATTTGCTGATTTTGTGTTGATCTTCTGTCGTCGCTTGGAAAAATACTGAGGACATGATGTACCAAATTCAGTTACGAATCGGAATTAAATGCCAAGAAATTGCAAAACTTCATATAGTTGCAGGCGCGGAGCTATTGATTTATGTCATATACAGGATGATAATTTGTAATGACCTGTAGGGCGTCAGTCAATTCTCTCTAGGAAACTTTGTGTTGCGTACGCTATCCACTTTGATGATTAAATAGGCCCAGGGCAACGTTCAGCTGGCCTTTTTTAAGCGTCCCAGCCTATTGCCTCAGCCAGTCATAGATAGGGGATTGTTTGATCACTATCAGGCAAAGTCCGTTCCTTCGCACATTTGCGGCACTTAGGTCTGTAGTAAAGTGTCATGGCGGTGAGATCACATGCGAGAAAAGGGATGGGGGAAAGGGCACTGGAATGAAGAGAAAGGTGAGAACGTTTATATTAGAGAAGAAATGAATTTTAGGAGAACGACACGCTGGGCGGCAGCAAGTCCCATGGGGAGAGGCCACAGGCCGGCCGAGCGTGTGGGTGTTACCGGAAACTGTAATATAACAGTGCAAATTACATTTATTGATGTTGTGTAATTGTATGTTTCCACATTTTTAGGGCGTTGGGGCGGCGCGGAAGACCGGAAGACCGGCCAACAACATTGGCCAAGGTAATTGAAAATTTTTGTCTGAGAGGAAGTCGCCAAGGTAGTACGGGCATACGTCCGATAGCCTGAGACGTGTCTCAGGCCACCATCACTTTTGATGGTGCCTGGATGTGGAACCTTCACCTATGGCGAAGAGGATAAGATGGGTCCGGGACCCAAACCCGGACCAAAAAAAGGGAGTGAAGCTATGCATTGTATTTCAGGCAAAGCAGGTTTACATGAAATGCGCAGTTGTGGCCTAAATTCTTCACACAATACACTCTAAGAAAAGCCGATGTTCAAACATATCCGGTTAATTCCTTTGGAGAAAAAGTTCCCATGAAATTGTTGGGAATTTGCGGCAAAATTACGGTTTGACCGACAAAATCGTTCTTCATTTGAGAAATTAAACTTTGCGCAGTTGTCAGACTTCTTGCCAATGTCATTGAGAACTAGATGACAGCAAGATCACAGGAGGTGCAACTGAAAATGGCTGAGAAATTCATGAAAACGTGAAAAGAGGAATATCTTGCTTATTTGAAGGAAATGGATGTTGCGCAGTTGTCAGCTGAATTGAGAATGAAATTCTGAGCAGAATGATATATAATGCTTGATACTTTCGTTCACTCCCGACGGAAAAACCAGGGTGAGCCAAATACCCCGTCTGGCTCACCCTCGCGTCTGGCGCCCTCCCATAGTGCGTGCTCTCTCGCTAACCCCCCTGAGCTACACGGGGCATTTGGCTCAGGCAGGCTTTTTCAGCCCAGCGTGGAAGGAAGTATCAAGTGTTATATACCATTCTACTCGGAATCTTACGGGCTCGGCAGCTGACAACTGCGCAACCCCTGAATTTTTGATCTGAAAAAGATATAGAGTAAAAAAGCGTTTTCATACATGACCCGTTTTCTGGGCCAGTTTCAGATAAAGGCACCTGCTTCAATGGGTTTTGCATGCGCAATGATGTCGCCAGTTGAATAGACAACTGCGCAACTCACGATTTCTCAAGGATGTTGAGAAATTTTAAAGGACGCAAATCCCCCGTCCAGGTTTTAAAAATTGATTTCTCCCTGAATTCGTGGTGAAATTTGTCGCTCTTGGTGTCATCTTATAGGGAATTTCGTGAGGAAAATCGATGACAACTGCGCAACATACAGTTCTGTGAAACTGCCGAAATATTTAGCAAAAATCGAGCTGGGGCATTTTCTACGTTAGGCTGAGCGCTGGTCCCAGCACGAAAGCAGGAAGCCGGCGCAATTCTCATCTTTGGCGTTCCATCTTTCCATGCAACGGTCTTTTCTTCATTTTCTGAGCAATATTAAAACAGTTTCGGTTGAATACATATTTGAAAGAGCTTTCGCTGTCCAGTATATGTCATCGTTCACTTTGGTGAACCCTGCATCATCACTATCGAAGCTATGGTTGCGGAACAACCTTCACTTTTCAACCCAGACAACCTTCACTTTTTGACCCCTGTCTCACCCCTATCGTACGTATGAGTACGGGTCGTTATGAAAAACATCATATGCTTTCTCTGATATATGATTGGGTTGTTCAGTAAACTTCAGGGTGAAGTCGCCCCCTATCCTCATCAGTGGGCTTAAAACCCGTCTGGCAGCCCTCACGGACGCCGTGTACCACAACCCACTAGTCTTTGGGGCTCCGAGTTCTCAGAAGGAAGTGAGAGTCGTCTCCCATAACGAGTTTGGAACAGTTGCGCTCACCAATTTCATTGTTTACCATTGCAGGGAGGCCCTACCAGCAGGGGGGAGGGGAGTCCGCTTTTCCAAGTCTGTTTGTCTCAAAGTGTGGACCACCGATAAGATATGCCACGGCTTCCTAACGAGACAAGAGTTTCTTTATGGAATGTGTGTCCATCGGATGGGAGATGAGGCCCTGCTATGCTTCAAATGTCAGGAATCGAGACATATAAGTTCGTACAATACAAATTTGTAGCCGGGGATGTGTGGGAATAAATTTGAAACCTCGTGATGAGATATAAATGGAGGAGCACAAGTAATCTCGAAGTAGGCAGTACATTCGGCTTCTTTCAGATGTGATCATATGAATATCTATCCTTCTCGTGTTTTCTATTGTTTTACAGTATATAGTAAAAAATTATAATAGTGTGTCACGTAGCCACTGTTGGAACGTTTTGACCCATCTCCTAGCAAAAAAATGTGGGGAAATTGATGAATCGACAATTCTGTGCGAAATTATTGTTTGAAATTGCCAGGAACACTTCTTGTCGGCTACAATGAAGTCGGCGAGTATTAAGCCATTTCTGACTATACTCAGACATTCGCCGAATTGGATTCCTGTCGGAAATTGGCTCTCGTCGCCTGTCATTGAGCGGACAGCTGGAAAATAAGCAATTGAATATGGAACTATTTTGTCCTTGGTCCCAACTAGTATCTCTCTCGCCCAGGAAAGTTTTTAGTGTTCCCACATAGTTGAGTCACTGTCGCTCCAGGAATGGGTTGTTTTAGGTGGTTAAGTGCAATACGCAGAGCCTGATGAGGAAAATGGTTGACTAAATTACGCAAATGCTCAAAAGGATCGCAAAAATTGTACTTATCAACCAAAACTCTAGTATTGTTTTGTCTGCGGTTATACAAAAAGAGTACTACGGAGGCATAGCTGTCCACATCTTCACCGTCCCTTGTGGGTGAACGAGATCTTGACAAGTTTTGGAGCGGTTCCAGTATAAGTGGGACGAATAAACTTTACCTCGTACCACAAGTCGGGAACTGTACAAGAAATCCAATTGTGTGCAGCAAACGAAAAAAAAAACAAACCAAAAAAGAAACGAAAATAGATATAAAACTTGCCTATTCGCATGAACGCGAAATTCTCGTCTTATGTGCTGTATTTAACTCTTCGGAACGTAAGCGGCTATTCTTTGGCAGGTACATAGAATCAGAAATGCGGACCTCCACTGGAAACCTGAAAGCAATTCAAATTTTTAACGTTCAAAGCAAAATGCTATGAGATCATACCTTTTGTTGTGGTTGTTGTCGACATCCGCCTTCAAAGTCAACAACGTTGGATTCTCATTCGCGCATCGCCCGTTGAAGAGGTTTTCTATCTTCTTAGACAACAAATACCTATGTACATGCTTTTCAAACTATGCTGGATGCGAGGCAAGGAAAATTTCGAAAAAAAATGCACTTCTGTAAAACCAGGTTTGCTCTGTTAGTGCTTGATTGGTCCACCTTCATTTGTAACCTGCGATGGTGACTTTCGAAAGGAGCCGAGGACCATTGGTATAGTGACCCAAATGAGGTTATCTCCTCTTCCATAGCATGGTCAAAAAACCACTGCAATTGAATCTCTTCTAAAAACATATCGCATAATTAATTCAGAGACGCGACAAAGAGCCTACTTTGAATGCCATATTGTTCCACCCTGCTGCCAGCGAAATAAAATTAACGAGTCCGCAGAACGGTGTCGAAATCACACCCCGCAATCGAAACACGTTTGTTGTTGACATGTGTGCTTTTGATATAACACTGAGAACATCCGTATTCGGAAGTCCACCTCGGTACCCCAAAGAGGACCTGTTGTCCCTGAATGGTCATGCAATTGTCTACTTCTAAAGCATATTTGTCATTATCGTAACACACACGGTCATGTCTGCAATTCCCTTGAAAAGCTCCACCTCTACAGTCCAAGATCTTCCATCAATATCGATTTCCGAAGGAGCGTCCCGCAAATCGTGAAGCTCTGACTCAAGCCTCAGCAACAATAATAATTTTTTTAATTTCCTGCTACTGCAGCAGCAAAAAGAAACACCATCCTATTGAAAAAGGTCTCCATTATGTTTTCTGGTGGCTTCAGGCGGCTGTAGACCGCCCCCGCGATGATGGAGTTAGTATATTTGTTGCTCTCACTTGGGGGCAATCCATCCACCCGTAAGTACAGCGGCCATATTTCTCGCCTATATTATAATTTAAAACCATAAATTCATTTTTTAATTTTGTCCAGCTCTTAATCAAACCAATTTGATTTAACCAACTTCGAGATTCTCCGTGGTCTGAATCCATCCACAGATAAGGAGAGAAGAACTTTCAGACGTTGTTGATCGAAGGCTTTCGATGTGTGTGTAGCATCCATCAAAACACTTGACGTCCCTCTGATCATCATTTGGAGCTCCCTCAAAATTAAATTTCGTCATGGAATGATAGCCGCCACATAAGAAAAACGTTACTTCATGAGTGTGCAGACGATAGTGCACTTCAATGGTTTTTCCCACGTCATGCGCAAGAATATCCGAAAACTGTGGGATCATGTTTAATACATGCACTTCAGTCCGCTGCATACGCTTTGCCCTTTTTATGAGCAGCCTTAATCTCTTTTGAACTGGCTGGCGTTAGAATAGAACCACCTATTACTTACAAAAGCTAACCCGTAAATAGTGCAAGCTCGGTTCTCACAAGCAACTTGCTGCTGGCTCATACTTCCACTACATGAACTACAAAAGTAGTACCTCTGCCTATTGTACTCCTCTAGAATATCGCTGTTGAGGGATGTGACATGCCCAGCATACTAGAAAACAGGATATTACCCACTCCCCAAAAAATACACTGAACGCGGCAAAAAGAAGTTAACCGAAATTGGCGGAGGTGTCCCATAAATCACAGTCATCAATCGTTCCATGGCATTTATCTCTTCATTGGAGAGGCCGAAATGTTGTACGTACATTGCGTAGTACAACACACGGCTAGAAGTGGCTAAAACGCCATGTCTCAAGATACATTACAGTGAAAGCTTTAGATAACTTGATAACGTACAGATATTTTCGCCCTCCACAGATGGTGGTTGGTTTTCATTCTCTTGGCTCCAGTCATGTTCTATCACAACATGCTCGTCAGGATGGAAATGATTACTTTCACTTGGAGAGCGAACTGCAACCACAAATAAGAGTGGATTTGTGAAATAATGAGAAAAGAAGGAATTGCAAGCGAAGATATTCTACGAAATAGTGTAAATTGTTCATAAGTGATGTTTGAGTTCAAAACAGATACTATGTTACTGCTAGGAATTTTTCACGGATTTTTCCTCAAAAATTTTGGGACCACAAAGGATTTTGAATTAGGCGTGCCAAAAGTACTTGTAAAATTAAAAGCTTAAACTTACTATTTCTCGATTGTTGCTGCTCATGCCGTCGCTGGAGATTCTCCACGTGAAGTCTCTCACTGCGCATTTCCGCGAAGAGCGCGTCAAGTGCCTCTGAAATGAGAGTCCGAGAGATTATGGAGATGAGATACTAAACTCAGATGCTAAATTTGCAATGCGAATTCTTTTGAGAAAACTCACTTCTGTATGCTCGAACTCCCATAGTATTCACCGGTTGTAGGATTGGATGCCTCCCAGAGTATGCCATCTCTAACTCAGAGAAATTTAAGAAATATAAGATAAGTATAGGAGAGAATTAGTCAGTTGTAGTGATGAAAAGATAAAGGGCAACGGCGTCACTTCTCGATGACAACCATCCGATGGTATGACTGTCGAGTGGGGTCAGCACGCCTTATATCCTCTCTTCCATAACTGGGCCATAATGCCCCCGGCGTCTCCTCAGGAAATGCGTTAAGCATCTGTAATTAGGCGCGAAGCAAGACATTTGACGCAGTACAAGTGATCAAATACCAAACGGATTAATACTCACACATCAATAGTGGAAATACCAGTAACCGAAAAGCAAATAGAGATAAGAAAAAAAAACGAAATGATAGAAAAAAAAGAATAGAACTTCGTTTCGTTCCTTCCCTTAGACAGAAAAAACAAGTCAAAAATTGTGAAGAAAGCCTTTCCCGGAACTCTTCAGTAAGGAAGAAAGGCTTGAGCGCAAAAGGAAAACGGTAGGTGAAACTAAAAAAGAAAAAAAAAAGGTTGTGAAGAGTCTCGAACGAAAGAAAGAAGGCAAACCAGCATACAGGCAATTCAACCCGAAGTCGATCTCGCACTGCTCGAACGCATCTGTTCAACGTAATCCCACATCGATTCCAGGATTGTTTTAATGTTATGCAGCTAAAAGTCACTGCCACTAACAGGATAGAACGTGCACGATATCATTTGCGAAAATTATAAGGTTATGTACATTGCACAAAATTTATCGGTGGTAAGGGCGCGGGATCAAACCGTGTGATGTACGGCGGCGCAAATTTGTACATTGGCATCTCTTTGCTCGATTTGTTCATCCACGTCTGCACGCGCTTCCACTGCTGCCCGGCGGCAGTGATATTCTCAACTGCTTCGGCCGGTAGCCCAGAAGCGAGCGATTCGAGGTGACCAGCAGGTGCATCCGAGGGATCGATTTTGATTGCTCTCGCTCTCCTCTCCGCATTATCTCTGCATGTTCATCTCCTTCGATTCCAAAATTTTCAAAATTTTGCCGTCGGCTTTTCGACGTTTCTACATTTGAGTACTATTGTTGATAAATTGATTTTTGCCGGTAGGGGTGGGG
>JARK01000165.1:39523-52752 GCA_000688135.1 Ancylostoma ceylanicum | reverse complement strand
CCCCGTCCGAATTTCTTGTATTCCAAGTCTCTTTCAACTTCCGACTTCCGATTTTACGCAGTACTTCCCCTCATCCCTGTTACCAGCGTATCCTTTTCGAGGAGACCTAGCAGACTATGCGTAATGCTTAGCCAATGCTTACGAGTGGGTACCATCGCTACAAAATATAAGGAGCACCTCCGATGAATTTTCGAATCTAGGTACTCTGCACGACTGTTCTCAGAGAGCTGTGCACTCCATAAATCATAGGAATAACGATCGACTATCTGCGCTGCTCACTTGACCAGTTTTTAGGAGGTATAGGGTGGTACGTTCGGAGGTACCTGGACACAGCGTTTGAGGACATTTTTCCAATGGAAAATTTGTTCATTTCATTTTCGCCCATTTCTGCTTGGACACAGGCTCAAACTACTGAATTGAAAAATGCCAAAAAAAAACTCCAGGAACGCGTGAAATTTCATGCAGCGTTATGGACAACAGTTTTAGCAGGTGTACTAGGTCTTCTATTGCTGTAGAATGTTCGTAGTACAGGAACTTCTCAGGCAAACTTTTATGAGGATCGCAGCAAAAAGAGTCAACCATGTGGTTAAGAAACGAGAGGCGCAGAGATAAAAAGACGTGGAAAGACCGTTAGACATAGAACGACACATACCTTGATCCGTTGGTCGATAATCTCCATTCCCATTCCCCTCTTCTCCATGTGCTCCCTCAATGTTTTCTCATCATAATCAAGGATCAGCGCCATGTTCACGGATTTCACCTAAAAATCTCTTTCCACAGAGACTGTCAGCAATTAACTACATAGCTTCCTTTTTTATGAAAAGTGAAAATTTTTGTGATTTTTCCCACTATTTTTCGATTTCCATTTCCATATCGTGTAAGGAATTTGAAGTGATTTCGAAGGACTTCAAGGTGATGAGGGTGTTGACACTCAATGAATAATGAAGTAGTCCGGAACACGCGAAAATCCATGAAAACAAGATGCTATTCTCCGTGTGTTCACCCTTTGAAGTCCGTAGGTCCCCCAATTTGAACGACACTACACTTGTGCAACTAATCGAACCTGCGTTAACTGGTGCGTCGTTTAGCCTAAAAGCGCCATAAAACGGACTTTGGCGTCGCTGCAAAATCACCACAAATATGTGGCTGTTCTTCGTGTTCTACTGAATGTTGCAGTTCAGCAACAACCAATCACAGAGGACACGGTTTACATCAGAAATGAAAATTTTCGTGAGTGCTGCTTATAATGCGTCCCTCAAATACATGACTTGAATGAGGCTCGAATGAATGCGACAAGCAGTTCATCAGCTACTTCCGATCTCGTTTCCTGTGCATCTCTCAACTATAATTTCTAGAGCTAAGGCTATTGCTCAGCACCAACAGGTGTCACTATGGTGCCGACTCAGCCTCCTCTCCCCCAAGCGTTTTAAACTCGTGAAAAATTCGTTTCTAAAGGAAAACTGGTTACTAGGACCACATAGCCATTCAGAAGCTTGAGGTTCCGGATTTTTTTGTGGATTGCGCATCTCAAAGAAGTTAATGTTGAGTCGTTACTAACTATAATAGCTTGAACGTTAATATGAATTCCATCACTTCCAAAATTACTTATGGTTATATTTGTCTGAGAAAAAAATCCTAAGATGAGTATAGTAGGCACAACCAAAAACATGGCTCTTTCTTTCTGAGCTATCACCTTATCACTTAGCTTTCTCATCTCCTCGCACATTCAGAAATTCACTTGATGAAGAAGTTTCAGTGAAGGAAGGAACTCTGCAGCACCATGTGTCTTCCTCAGAGTTTTGCAATCTTCGAGAAAAAATTTTTTTCAGATGAAAAAAATGAAATTCCACTTTGCCAAAACTTGCTATGATTCCATAAAATCTCAATTCTTCACACAGTACTAAGCAAAAGTGCAAACGAAGAAACGACGCTTCGATCTCACCTCTCTTTCGAAGTCCTCAACTTGCCGCGCCTCCCTTGGAAAGCCCTCCAAGAAAAAGGCGCTTGCTTCCGGGTGACGTCCCATTTCAGCCTTCACCAGAGCTAGTGCGAGGTGGTTCGGAATCAGCTCGCCTAAATTTTGAATGATTGAAAAATTCACACCCTCTTCTCTACCTTTCGAGGGAAGATCGTGGCTTGAAATTATGGAGGCAAGCACGTTTTCGATTTATCTCCTCTTTCGGCACTTTCTATCCCATCGTTCTTGTTCATCTGCTCAATCATGTGGCTTCGTCATGAGAAGAATCTGGTACTTTAAGTTTTGAGAGTGGCTGAGCTACTTCTTTCACTCAATTACAATAAGTGTGAAGGGAAAACAGAAGTGTTATGGCAACGAGTAAGAATTTGCGAAAGCGTCATTCACCAGTACATCGAAGGTACAAGGAGTGCGGAACAAGCGAACAGAGTGATTGTGAGAGACCACACAACACGGGTATGAAATCCAGGACCAGGAAAGATAGTATATCAAGATGAATCACTATCATTAAATGCATATTGAGAAAAGGATTGTTCAGAAATTCAAAATTGGATGAATCCGCAGGAGATAAACTCCACTTCCACAACCAAACAGTGAAAAAAAGCCAGCGCCAGCAGTAGTTTTCAAATAGCCCCAACAGCAGTTTTCAGCAAGCGCTTCCAGAAGCGCACGAAAATCCTGGAAAAGGCTTCGCCATCGTAGATGCCTAGTTCGAATTCTCCAGGTGTTTTCTCGCCGGTGACAGGGGAAGAGCAGTGAGAAAACCATGGATCGCAATCAATCATGATCAAGTTTTGCCGTTCAACCTCCCACAGAAGGAAGGACCGAGAAAAAAGTGCCAAAGTTCAACAAAACAATATAGCCTTTGAGTTTTGAGGGGAAAAAACCACGACATAATACGTTAAATTCAGATCAGTGTTTCGCATCACGACCGTTCCCTTTAAAAATAGCAGATATGGTTCTGAACATGAATTTAATGACAGCGTGTATTGGTGAAGCCACCTGGCGAAGTGTGTCACCCGCCAAACTCAGTCAGATTTTGGCTCGACCTATTTTCGGATTTGCCATCTAAGCTGAGTCACGGCGGAGTGACAAGGAACGGTACGTCTGGGTAACGAAAGGGAGTCGATTAGAGTCCCAAAAGATCCAAATTAGCATCTGTGAAGGCTTTTCAAATGAGAGGGATACACTCTAGTTAGGACCGAATAATGCACCAAATATTAGGTTGCTGCAAAATCGATGTCGGATTTCTGAACCACGAGCTTTGGAATGATGCCTTGGGATGTAAAATGGTGTTTCCACCAGATATTTAGTATTTCTTCCGAAGATCATTTCCTCCCCTTTCTGCCTTTTCATTTTTATTCAGATCTCTCCATTTTTGTTGTTGTTTTCGGGCTTGAATCACAATGTACTCGACCGCTAAAATTCCTTTCAAACTGTTTCGTGGATTCGAACTCTATAGCAAGGTGGTGGCTTGGACATGGAATATTGCCAAACTACGCAGGAGGGAATGCTCAGCAAAGTGGTAGCCCAGTGTTAGCCCAAGTCATTTAGTATTGGAGACACGTGCCTCAGAGTTACGGACTAAAATTCGATGACGTCAACGCCGTCTTGAAAGCACTGGTGCAAGCCATCAGCAGGAGACCTGCGCAATATCTCGAAGGTGGCCTTGAGGCTCATTATTCTATAATTTTTGGCGCCATACGAGGAACGAGCATGATGAAAAAAAAAACTGAACAGGTGGATTCAATTCGATTCATTCTGTAGTGTTTCACAATAGCTCAAGACCACACTTTTCACTCAAGACGCTCTGGAATTAGATGCAGAAGGAGATAGGAACTCTCCTTTATCTGCCTTACATCTGTTCCGCTACAGATGACCACAAATTCAAGCGGTGGGAGAAAATCCTTCAAGAAAGAATAAGCCACAAAAGTACGTTAGCTCAAAACGATCTCGCCAAATTTCCTGGGTCCGAAAAGCTTGGCGTCAGGGCCAATGGAACAGAAACCTAGGAGAAAATGTCTCGAATTTTACGAAACAAGCGAACATGTCTTTCTTTTCAAGAACCAACTTGCCCTCTTGGATCAGTTTAGGATCACCAGTAACAACAGCCTCGTACTCCAAAATCAGTATTGACCTCGCCTGGCGTTGTGGTACTGTTTGCTACAATTGACGTAAACAGTATTTCGAGGGAAATTTCCGCAGACTTGGAAAAGGCGAAACGAGAAGGTGGTAGCAATATGAATCGTCGAAATCTGGAGGTTTAGAAAGCGATACAAACAGTAAAAGACATTGACACAGGTGTACTGCATCAAATGGAAAGTGCTCTGAAGGTGAACGGAGTTTGAACGTACGAAAAGAAATGCGTGGTTCTCTCATAATACAATCTCGATTCTTTGGATTCAATGTACGCATACAAGCACGTCAACTTCATCTCCCAACTGAGCATATGCATAGGAAGCAGAGAATGTCATAGAATGTAAATAGAAAGAGGAAAGGGAAAAAAGGAAGGTCTCAATCTGATGCAGCTATGGGAATAACACATATATATGTTACGCAAGAGAATAACGACATTTGCACAAAAAACTGAACCTCGTAGGTAGTGATCATTCGCAGTTTTCCATTCTGAGTAGTGGTCCTTATATTTCGCGAGAGCACTCCTGAAAAGGCCGAGCATTGCTTGGAAAGCAAAAATTAAATACGGAAACCATAAAAATTATTTTTTTGTCATCCAATATTGGAATCAACATTTCAAACGAAGCGTGCGTAGCGTAGCAGTAAGAAGCGCGCTGTCGCGTATAGGCTGCCAGCACAATCAATGGATCGATTCCTCTCTCGGCCAACCAAACACACGTCCTCAAAATGTCTGTGGATTAGCACCATATGAATCCGGGAGGGTGTTCTGGGCAAGGATTTCTATCAGGAGTTCAACTTATATGATTGGACGACGCCACGGTGACAAAACTCTGAGTTGGGCTTGAAGGCAATGTGCCACCTCGCTTCGCATGTTGGGGATATCAACAAATCCTTAATCTTTTCACCACGCTAATTCAGAAAATGTATACGAAAGGCCACAAAAGTGACGAAAACCCCGTTTTTGGGATCGTTCAAGAGACAATTCGCGGACCACTTGGGTGGAGCGGTTCGTGGGTGTGTTGGCTGCTCGCCACGGCTGCAACATAGGCCAGCGAGTCTTGACGTGTCCAATCAATAAGATCAACGGCTTCACACGTCAGTTCGGTCGAGCAAACTGTTACTGAGCCTTTACAGATCCCGTTTCGGAAAAGGGGTTCAGAGGCTGTTCTATGGCATTTTATGTATATCGACGGAATCAGTGTGTCGAGGAGATTCACATTTGGCTAACAGCTCAAACACGAAAATGAGGTGACACACTGCCTTCAAGGAGTTTCTTGGAATTGCATGTATGTTACCCAGATGTGGCGATTACTTAGTCTCCACCATGGATATCGCCATACCTTCGCGCTCACTCACGTTAAGGGCGGACGAAACGTTTTCTGGGCCAACGCAGTAGTCAAAAAATGAACAAGTCTTATCCAAAGAGCTAGCCATTTCGCTTGAAATTCGAAGTATTATTGGAATCTGCCATATTATATACATGTAAATGCATCGTATGTAAACACGGCTGCGCTCAGTAATGCATCCAGAGCAGGCTGCATTTCGGTAGCACAAGTCCGCTTTTATAAGCAAGTTTGAGAAGACATCTGCTGTGTCTTTTGCTGGCATACTACACACTATTACTACGAAGAGGTTACCCGTGTACATCTCACAAAAATACACACTGACGAAATTCCTGTAAGACTGCTATGCGCGCTGTTGCGATTGTGGAAATAAAGAAAGCTCCAGAAAGGCATAGCATGCTTTGTAGCTAATACAAGACGATGACCCAGTTGTTTACCACCTTCAGAACAACAAGTACGGGCCATCGTATGACAGATAATATTCTTTCCTGCTGTTATAAATAATATTTCCAGAAAACACGACAAAAAGGACGCACTTAATTATGCAGTAGGTTTTTGGTGTGTGTATCATCGTGAGGGAAGAAGAGGCGTAACCAGGTAACTCTGATTGGCACATTCGTGCCGCCCGTCACGCCCACCTCTTTGAACTCCTACGCCGCTAAGCACAAATATACGATGTATTACGAGATTGACGCCGTTCTAGTTCTGCGGGCGTGACGGGTGGCCCGAATGCGCCAATCAGAGTCGCCTGACTACGCCCTTTCTTCCCTCACGATGGTTTACACTCAGGTTTATGTAATTCTAACCATATTATGAAAGAGGAAAAAGCGAGAAGGGGGGGGGGGGTTCATCCGAAACTAAGCTAGGAAACGTTCCTCACAGGAATAGGAGGCGGGGCTAGACGACCGTCGCATTCTGCGTGCCTTCATTTCTACAGGATGGCGCATAATTATTCTTCTGCAGGAAACCTACAAAAGCATATTATCCAGAGCCATCTTCAAGGTGAGTTTACTTCCATTTACAGTAACCAAAACATTAATTTCGCTTGGTGTTCTTTCCTTTGGTTCATATCATAGCCCTCAGCCGCTCAATGAATGACCTCAACTGGGCCACACGTGGAGCTCACCTTCATCGATGGGCTGTTCATGGTTGAGCAGGCCAACAATCCTCAGAATAATAGGGTGGCAAACTGCGAAGCGACGCTTTGTCTCGGGCCCGTGTGCCACTTTACTCTTGGGCTAGCCGAACTCACAAACAAATTATCGAGCAAAAGCGGCACTTCGCCAGTGATTTTCAGCGAATCTTCTTCAGTAACATTCTTTCTGTGGGAAAAAGTGCATAACTTTCTATTTGGTAAATTCTTCGAAGTAACAGTGTGTGATATGCCATTAGTGGACACAGTAGATGTCTTCTCAAATTTGCTCATAAAAAGTGGTGTTTTTTGTGCGACTTGTTCTGAATGCGTCACTGAGTAAAGCTGTGACTACACAAGAGTGGTAAGCAAATTTTACTAATATAACCTTTAATTTCTACTGGAATCGCCAAATCTCGGAGTAAGACACGCTCATTTTCCGATTATCGCCTCTGTCTAAAATTTGAAATGATTGAGCACGAATCCGTGGCAGTACCCACGGTGAGAACTAAATAACGACTATGTGCATCTGGAGTAGCATAAGTTAGATTTTGAGGAACTCCCTAAAGATATAGTTCAGAGATGAGCGGGACTCAGATTCGAAAAATCGGAGCTTGGAAGTTGGAAGTCGTAAGCCCCAAAAAGGACCGAGATATTGGAAGTTTCGGAAGTCGGAAGTCGGAATTCAGCTCATACCTAGTACATGTGTATAGTCCCACCTCGTCTCGCTTGTTGGAGACATCGGCAGATCTAGAGTGTACCGCCACGGTTTATCCCGAAACCCTACACCGACAGACATAAAAGCGACATAAGCCACGTTTTTAAAAGGATCGAACTGGCTGAATCTTGGAGCCCCCACGCGGATCGCTCCTATCTGTGCTGGCTGCCCACCACGGCTGCAGCGTTGGCCAACGATGGGCACATTCACACTTACGAGTTAGCAAACTGTTACAGACCCCATCCCGGGAGTGCGACGCTGCCTTTTATTGTTGTATGAGCACATTAGGCACACAGAGTAACCACAGATGACATTTCAATGCTATTCGAGCCTCCGAGCGCAATTTCGACCAGCAGGAAATAGAAAGCGTCTGAAGATTCTAGCCAGTCTTCTCAGATCTGCTCGTTAAATCCTTTATCCTTTAAATCCTTTATATAAAGATCCTTTAAAGGCAACACCCACGAAAAAACTCGTTACCCAGGTTTCAACGCTACCTAGGGTATTTGGCTATGAGGAACATAGATAGAGTGCTCATTTGTCCCAGAACTCATGGTGAAATGGTTTTCGGATTTTACCAATTCATTGATTTATAGCAAGGTGGCCTAGTTACGCGAATGGAGTAGATCGAGAAAGTCGATAACGCTGCCTTTGTTGTCGACAAATTTCTTAGCGCAGATAGATATCTGACTAATTCTACAACTTCTCTAAAGAAGAAAAGTCAGAAACAAAAAGGAATTAGAATGTTCACTGCAGAAACGTTTCTCATGAAAAGCAAGAAAACTTGTGGTTAAGTGTAAAGAGCCAAAACTGAAAGTCATACCATGCGTAAAAATTTGACAATTCTGAGTAAAACAAGGGATGATATGATCGAATAACAATTAAGAGGACCTAAACAGAGGGAAGCAGATTATAACAGTTGGGAACTTTCCGAAATGAGCATTAGAAACGAGCGTTACTTTTGGAAAACTGACAGATTGGGGCAGAATACAGTTGATTTGCACTTCGCCACAACTCACCGGGGATCCCGGTCCCATGTTCAACTTCTTATATCTCGAGAATGCGGATGCCTTTAGTGGTGCAACCGGCGTAGAACTACTGGGACTATCGCTCAGACCCCAGGACATTCTAAATTTTTGACATGAAAATTATCGTGGGTGCTGCCTTTAAGACTAGACACGCTCAATTTTTGAGCAGAAATTTAACTTTATTGAGCACATCCATCCATGGTGGAGATAGAGCAATGGTTACATCTGGTGTAGCATAAATGTGATTCCAAGAAACTCTTTAAAGCCACCGAGAGAACTGCTACCAAGTCGTTCTCCACGCCATGTAAGTTGGGCTCGTGATAGAAATACTTGCTCAAAACGCCCTCCCAGACCCAATACTACCAGATGCGGTAAAGCTACGAGCATTTGGAAGGGGAAAAAATGAAATTGTATGAGGTGAGTTATTTAAACAATAATTTACTGATATAAAGATATCTTATTTCTTTAGCAGTGAATGCATGGGTTCTGCAGAGTCATTAAATGGAATGCACGAAAAAGCGAACACATTCTGGTTGCAAAATAACCTTGAGAATCGTGCAGTTTTCATATGTACGTGGGGATGGAAAGCGCATATTATCCTCAAACTCATCAATGCCAAATACGTAGCTCGAAAAACGAACACTTCAGAAGCGAAGAAGCATTGTCAGCAGCAGGAATAGCGGAATAGGAGAGGAGGACAGTCGAATAGGGCAAAGTAAAGCTTAAAAGCGCTATTGAGCAACTCGACCTTATCACATCCGGCATACAAATGTGGACAAGTCCCTGATCAGCCAGTGCGTTGGCGACCCTTGCGGCGTGACGTGTTTTGCCTCCTCCTGGTCCTCCTGTCAAGAATACAAGAAAAATTATTCTAAGTATTCGCCACCTAGTAATAATACGAGTAATGGATACGTTGCTTGACTTATTTCACCTTGACAAAGGAAGAACAAACGACCAACCAATGAACAGTATCACTGGCACATGAGGGATGACAGCGACTTCCGCTGCCTTCATCACAGATGGCGACCTCTGTGCCCTCCCCATGCTCGTCGTGTGCGATCGTGCCTCTCCGGGAGTCTTCGACGAATTTTTCTTCTCTTCTTTTTTCTTCTCTTTTTGTTTGGTCTTCTTGGTCCGTTCAGAAGAAACAATAGAACGACATATTTTTGTGAATTTCTCTGGCAACTGAATATGAGGAAATGCCTACGTTTTAGTTTGCTTTACGTCGTTCTGATGAGAGCGAGTTCCTTTGTTTGGTGTCCTCGATGTTCCTTCGTTTGATGCCTTCGACAAATCTTCCAGACCAGCTGAAAAAAAAGGTGAAACGCTCGTTCATACAATGAGAGTTAATTGGAATATCAGGATTACTCTGTTTATGTTTCTAGGAGTTCGACATTAGGAAGCAAAGCGAGGAACTGCGGCCAGGATTATTGAGCGCAGAGCAATTACGCTCACCTGCTCACCTATGGATTTTCAGCTCTTTACTCAACTCAGAACACTCAGCACTGCCCAGCGCTGAGAACCCCATTCACACGAGTTCTCTTTTATTTTCTCTTCCTTTCTCTGCTGCAATTTCTGGACCAGCTGTATTGCTTCCATTTGAGAATACTGTAGTTTCGCCAGTCAGTTAAAAACCTGTATTGAACGCAGTTTCTCGCCGGTATGCCTTCCAATTTTATTTGCTAGATCTTTCTGTTGACATTGCTGCTAAATTGAGATTGCGATAGCTTACAGGTGTCCAGATATTTTTTTACACATGTATCCTCCTCGGAAAGCAAGCTAATTCAGCTATTATCCAGTGAAGGCAGGAACTGTGCATCAGTTCTTCTGAACATTGAACCCTGTAGCTGGCCCGTAGGAATCAACGACGACGAAGGAATTCATCCATTTCTCCTTCATTTTTGGCAGCGATTGAATTTTATGGAGATTAAAGACTATAATTCATTATATTCTCTTGCTTACATTCGACTGCTCCTGCTTGGCGTAAACTTGTGAACTGTCTTTGTCAAAAGTTCCTAAATCTGGCCTGTACTGAAGAATTCAGTACAGATCCAGCTATGCATTATGTAGAACATAATTTATAGAATCTTTTTCAATGATCACTTTCCAGAGAGTTCGGTCCTTGCAAACTCTCTGAGTTGGTTGCAAGAAACGTTCAACTATCCAGGAGTCTAAAACGTTCAACTTTCCAGGGCTCTGCTAAATTTGGCCTCCAAATCCATCTGAAGCTTCAATAACACTCCTTTCCTTCCCCTACCCCTCCCCCCCAACCTCAACAAAATCTTCTTCTCTGCCTGGATTTCTGGATTTGCTCGCTAGGCGAGCTGAACTAGTGGTAATCCGGAAGAAATATTACAGATTTGTTAAGTAGCCTGAATTGAAAATGGCACCCTCAGCCAAAACTGGATTATTTCAAATCTTCATTCACAAAAACAGGTGTCAATAAATGAGCTGCAAATGTGAAAAGATCTCTGAAGGGGTCTGGTATTCGCTAAATTCCGCGACTTTATACCGCTGAACTTTTCATACGGGATCACATTGATTTTCCAATATTCTTACTCACGTCCGAATGGAAGACCCCAGTGGAAAGAAGTCTGGTATCACGAGCTTGATTAATCCCTATTATTACTCCAATAGCGACTATAATTCCAACTCTAAGTACTTTAACAACCCTAGAATTGTTGCCGTCTCTTCCAGAATTCCCAACAACCAAAGTTAGCAAAATAACACTTCGTGCTTTTTAACTGGATTAAAGTTGGCTGTAATTGGGCGGTGTACGTAAATACAGCTGCTTAGCTTCCATTAGAGGTCTTGATTCAACAGGTGTTTCACGGATACTGTTGCAGGGATTTCCGAGCGTACGTATACCGTAAGGTATATTGCACACTGACGTGATAACGAAATACTTGTCCTCCACCACTTTGCCTCCAACATTACATTGAAAAAATTCTTGAGCAATGAATTTCTAAATATATAAACTAGAAAAAAGCGGTCATCATTGTCCGCTCACCTTCTGGGAAGCGCCAAAGGTCCGGGTTTAATTTACAATTACATGGTTTTTTCTTCAAGACTCAGTTGCATATATGTATATCTATCGTAAGGGCTTCATAATTCGGCTCATCAATGTATGCTGTACCTTATCCAAACGCGTGTATTATCCATGATTCCATTCTTGATTAATACTACAATTTTCCTCGGTTACTGTTCCAAGCGCTTACCCATACTCGCTTCTTATCTGGATTCCTCTTACCTATCAGTTTTCCCAAACATAAAGGGGGCCATAAATTAGTGAATACCATCTGACCAACTACATATTTCTCGAAAAGAAGTCCATGTTTCATCGCGCTCTTTTTTGGCTGGTAAATATGGAAAAAGATCAAAGCATTTGTAGTTAGAAATGGATCTTGCGGGGATCCCTAGTTTGGAGAAGTTGCAGAAAGTTTTGGAGAAAAGAAGAAGGCCTTGAAATGCAAATTCCCGAAAAATGTTGACCGCTGTGGGAATTTCATCCGCAACATTAACGGAACTTTCAGAAAGCGATTTTCTATCTATGATGATTTAGAGAGCTCAAGAGGTGTTCTTTCCAAAAATCCCCACAGCTTTCAATGAGAACGATGTATGAGAAATAGGTGAGAGGAAAAACTATCTTATCCACGCTTCCGCGATAGCCAGATTTCGCCAATTTCGCTTCCCAGAAACTTCTTCTCTGGAAAACATGGTAAATGTCAGGGTGTCAATGTGGTCCAAAAACGAGATTTATGATGATACATAATGATTGTGGAACGTTAATGGAGCCTTATGCACATACATATAGGCCCGGATGTAGGCCATGTGACTCTCGAAACCTAGGTCTCAGTTTTCCTGTCCAAGCAATTTTTAGAACGGCTCGCTCTTTGCTCTCGCAGAAGTTCATTTTGTTGAGAATTCAAGTGGCTCATAATAAGTATATCAAAACAAATGTTTTGCCCCGCCTGGAGTCGTTCCAAAAGACTCATTTTTGCTGTATTACTCTGAGCTGCTAATGAACACTTTGGCGAACACTGGAGCCACCAACATTAACTCAGCCATCACGGAGAGTGTCTCCAAACAGTCCAGAGTGCCTCACTAATCCGCTTCGATTTTGAGTTTTGCAAGGCCCTACGTCTCACGACTAGAGGAATGCTCCAGTTCAAGTACCTCCAGAGAGAGGCAGAATAAGCATCTCATCCTGTTCGGGAAGGGGGTACTGCCCCCCCCCACGGGGGGGGGGGGTACCCCGCAGGAGTAGTACATTGATTCATAGATGCGATAGGGTGAGCAAAGGGTCGGACATCACCTTTTCACCTAAGTTCAGCGGATGTTGCCGGATACGAATCCAGACAAGGTGAACCGAAAAGTAACTCCATTTTATTTCAGGAAATATCAGTAGAGGCCACCTAATTGGCCTAGTTGGAACCTGCAACGAGTGGAGGAAAAAAACAGACGTTCAATAACGCGGTCACAACAGATGGACATGCACCAGTGGCGGATACAGAAAGTAGTGGAGGGGTACTATGAGGTTTCCGCCACTTTGGTGACCCGGATGGGAAGTACAGTCCTTGTCAAAAAGATAGACGGATTGCGCGTGCGGTTTCTTAGTGCTGCGACGGCACAATCGCGGCGGGACCTACTCGACCCTCTCACTGAAGCATGCTCTCTCCGCATCCATCGTTTAGGTTCTGCCCCGATGGTACAGACGCGCAATCCGTCTACTTTCTCGAGAAGGACTGTAAATATGATAAAAATATTCGCTATCATACTTAACAACCAATAATATTCATTAAGAAACAATAATAAAAGTAAGCAATCAAAAATTAATGCGAATTTTTTTCGCGAATAATTCCGAAATTTCGCACATTTCCAGGAGGAAGGCTCCCTCCCC
>JARK01000165.1:16051-35927 GCA_000688135.1 Ancylostoma ceylanicum | reverse complement strand
GAAAGGAATTATACAAAATGACAGCATTTCACCGCATTAGCTGGTGTAACTCTCTGCTACAAGAGAGTACCGATATGAAAAATATTGTGAATAATGCCCAAAGTGTCCTCTATATTGCCCCAAAAGTACAGGTTTCTGCGACAAAGATCTCGGCAGCTGGGGTGTATTTTGTTCTGAAAGTGGTGCGCGCGCCATCAGCGTGGCCGCCGGATGAGGTCTGCCATGATTTCTTGCCAGAAAATTTTGGTAGAGAACAAATTCAAAGGCATTAATTCTCCGAAAATTACCAAAAGTGAATGCAATTTTATTGCTAGCAATATTTCCCATTGTTGTCCTTCTTTGGAGCAGAAACCACCAAGTGTTCATCTGTTGCAGTTTTCGCGAAAACACAGAGGTGAAGTCAGTGCTCAAAGTATCGATGGAGGAATCCGTGATTGTGTTTTATTGCTAAGTCCCAACCGCACAATATATGTATGGGTGGGACCTTTTAAAGCAATTTTGTAACTACTTTTGAAGAAAAAATCATAAAACATTGGTTTTGAGGTCACTTCGGTGACTTTGACACATTCACGAAATATTCCTCATACTCCTCGATACCAACATATCTGGATATAACCGTATATTTGCTTTATAGCACACTTCTTTACCTTGCTCCCATAAAATTATGGGACCTATCGCTGAAACCCTGTGAAAGTTGTAGGGTTGAGTTGACCCTGAGGAGATGCGGGCTCTAGGCTACGCAGTTCGTGAGAGTTTTGAGGCCTGCATAGGAAAGATTGGAGATTTGCTCGGAATCTTAATAGTGGTTTTTGAAGCTCATGCATTGTGTAAACTCATATTAAATTTTGGTTCCCTTGTCTAACCTACAGGAATTTTTATGAGTTGCAAAGCGTGGCCAAAGACTTTGTTGTCACCCTGTATAATACATGGGCTATATGTGCTTAGCGCCGTACTAGTCAAATAGGTGGGCTGCTCGAGTGTGCCAATCAGAGCTACCTGGTTACGTCCCTTCTTCCCTCAAGATGATACACACCCCGCTAATGTGGCGCCGCCCACTGAACCGGCAAAGTCTGAAGACTCTCTAATTGGCCTTTTCTTCCACGCCGCCGTGTTCGACTAGAGTGCGACCTGCAATGTACGCTCCACGTGAATAGGCTGTATGTACATATCTTACATACATGGCATGCCATTTTCGTCAGAGAATGCTAGAGCAAATACAAAAATGTTCCACCTCAACGTTTTTTTTACAATTCAGCTAGAGGGTAGCTATGATATTGCACTTTATCGTTATGCAGTGCAAAGCACGTTTGCAAAGCGGAATCATTTAAGAGAGCCAAAGTAATCACTACCATTTTGCTCCGATTTTAAAGGCAGCACAAGTCGAAATCCTCGACTTGAAGCTGATGTGCGGATGGTGAAATACAGACTCAGCACATCATTAATGTGAAACGAACACAAACAATGATGTCTTACCTGTAGAGAAACAGGAACTGTCGTCGCGAACACGCCTGGCCATTCCGTGTTTTCAACGTCTCGACGCGCCAGCTAACTGTACTTGGGGCGCGTGGTGTAGCCCAATGGTTATGCAGAACGCGTACAATTCACAGGGTTTCGTGGTGGGACGCGCACACCCTATAGCGGAGCACTCGTCCACCCCACCGACACACGGAAAAGACGCCTTCATTTCCTATTTCTCGCATCCTTCACGCAATTTCGTCCCTGTCTATGTGTTCATCGTCCCCAAAAACCCCGAAAATTGGGAGAAACTTCAACACAAGGACTTCCGCTGGTGCTGCCTTTAAGTAGAATGGAACCAACCCCAGTAAACATCATAGGCGTCATAGGTACTGCCTGTTTCACCAATCTTACCACTTGGCAGGCTTCCAAGATGTGTAAGTCTCGCCGGTTGTTATAGGTGAGACATGCTTTGGCACGCTTCCAGTTACTGATAGCGCTCAATTTCCATGATTGGATGTGAGGCAAAATGGGCGTTGTGCAGCTACACGCAAAACGTTGAATTGCTCTAATTTTTGGAACAGACAGTGCATGACATATGGCATACAGGAATCGTAGGTGAAAGTAGAGACTATCCGTACATATTTAATAGGCTCCTTGGCATAGGCTCCTTGGCAAAATGACGAAGAAATGAAGATGAGCGCTTCCGGCGCGGACCCGTTTTCACTCAAATATAACAGCACTTTACATATAACATGTTTTAACCATATAGCATGCTACAGAACAAGTTGTAGAGCATAAAAAAGAGCTTCATTGATGCCATTGTGGAAGCTTGCGATTGTGTTAATTTCTTAATCCTTTTCGAGGGCGAAAATGGAAATTAAGTGCTATGACAACTTCGTTTTGATGAGATCTGTCTGACTGACGTTTCCTATATGGCAGCGAAAGAGAGCGGAAATATGTAGATGGTTGGTTGCGCCGCGCATGCAAACTGTATGGTTCTGTGGAGCCATAAGCGTTATTTATAGTGCATCGGAGTCCGATTCGGTCGGATAAGAAATGATGCGTATCGATCCTCGTCAGAATCCGACCGACGAGGATCGATACTCATCTTTTGTTATCCGACCGAATCGGACTCCGACGCACTATGAATGGAGCTATACTCTATGAGCTGTACCAACTCTCACAGCGTTCGCCCTCAATTCATGTTATCCATGATATTATGGTCTACCGTTATATTTAGTTACCTCAAAGGTGTTGATCAATGATCCGGTCCGTTGCCAAAGGTCAACGTTTTGCAAAGGAGCCGAATTAAATATGTACGGATAGTCTCTACTCGTAGGTGAAATGTCAATGAAGCTCATAATTTCACAAAATCAGGTGATCAGGTGAAGCTACATCCCATCGATCACTGGAATGGTGCTCACGTCTCCAAATTTCTAAAAACGAGTGAAAATCAAAACATACGTGGAATTTCCAGCTTCTCCTTGTCAATAAACATATCCCACGAGAGCTCTTCCTCGGGGTTGGCACGAATTTGAGCAATTGCGGTTTCCAAAAACTTCAGTGGTTCCTTCGGCCTGTTGTAGATCAGGCCTGTCATGAGACCCTGAAATCGAAATTGCATCATAGCTCGCATATGTATACTCGCGATCATCGCGATCCTAATGTCCGCAGTGGTAGGCGCCGTAGGATGTACCCAGGCAGCCGCAGCGCAACTCTGCCGCGCGGCGGCGTGGTGGCATTTTGCCAGCTTGCAGGCGTCGGCTGGTCTATCGATTACTTCATTGCCGATGGATATTTCGTCGTTTTTGTCCGTTTTTCCTCGACTTTCGCGGATTTCTCCGTTTCGTTGATCTTCCTTACAATCTAGGACTCCATGCGTGATGGGGTGGGGGGTGCGCCGGCACACCACCGCAGAACTAACAAACTAAGCAAACTACAACGACGCTCATTGTAAGCACGCACGATTTGATTCGCATTCAATCAGAAAATTTCACTATGAATATGAAGCGTTCATTACTGGCCTTATTGTTTTTTGGTGTTATTCTTGTTCACTGCTGTACCTCAGACATCAGACCTTGCAAGGAAAGTGAAAACTTAAACGCAGCAACCGTCGCATTCCTCAACGCTGGGTTAAAACGCAAGCGGTGTTAGGCACTGTCAGCGCATCAGAAACGTTGGACGACCTCAAAAAATAGTGACTTACCTGCGAAGGATCTCACGTCGCAAGCACGAACACAGCTGTTCTACAGACCTCGCGCGGTGACAAACCTGGCAGCTAGGAGAAATGGAGTTGGTGTGAGTGGACACCAACATCGGTCGATATATTGACATGTTCAACATGTTCTGACCTGTTACTGTTTTATGTCACTGTTGCATTGACTTGTCGGCTAACAAGTCAAAGTGNAACATTTCAGCTTCAGACTTCCCCATTTCAGGTAGTTTCAGTACAGTATGGTTAAACCGCGCCTAGGTATCACGCTTCCGCCGCCAAAATTGCGCTAACATCTGCAATTTGCGACACTTACCGCGCTCTGGCATAGATTTATCCGAACTGTTCACGGCCGTATAGTTGGGAAAATCATCGCGTGCTCAACATTTGTTCTTCTGCGCAATTCAGCAATGACTCGCGTTATGTAACATCTTATAGCGCTTAATATCCGCGATCAACGATACGAAGTTTCACCGCTTCGCAATCGAACAGCACGGGGACGCAGTCTTCGTGTAAAACCTAAAATCATTGCCGGGTATAGCATTAGAAGCTTTGGTTCGCAGCACAACGCGCTTAACATCACCAGTTAGTACTCTCGCAGGTTATCCTAAACTTCGCCTGCCTAGGAAAATCCGCGAAATCCTAGCTGCTTCCGTTGTCGCTAAAAATCAACCTTCTAAATTGCGCATCCTCGTTTATTACTGCCTTAAAGCCGCTTCGTTGCTCGCATTAAGATCAGCTGGCATGCGTTCATCCCTTTATTGCGGTAATGGTTTCGCCTAGGTTGCCAATACTTCTAATTTCAACTGCGCTACTTACTCTTGCCTATTGCGCTAGTATATTCCATCTAAACGCTAGCTGTAGGTAAAAGTTGCGCTTTGTTGTAAATTTCACTTCGTAACGCATTTTCTATCTTTAAAGCTCGCACGTAAGGCGCTGTAAGATCATCACGTTAGGCTAAAACTCCTCTTACCATCTTTCAGGAGTTAAAACATCTTTTAGCTATCGTTCGCCTTAGCCAGCTTATAGATGGATGTGTTATGTCGCATGGAAGTTCGCAATCTATCGCTGGATAATATGAGGTTACGCTATAGTCGCTATCATTCATGCCATAACCCTCAAGGAGTTCCCAAGGACCATACAGGTATGCCTAGGAGTTTCATCAACTTCTCATGGGTTTCGCCAAGTCCATCGAACATCTGGAGGATAGTCGGCTACGTGCTTTTGCCCGGTTTGGAATTCATGGTCATCTTCCGCTTCTCCGCAGACGAAGTCGTCATCGTTGGATCGACGACAACTTTAGCAGTATACAATCCGGATGTATATTGTCACTGGACTCCTTCCATCATCGTCCCATTGTCATCGTTCCACAGTTCCATCTTCGAGGTGCTTCGTCGTCCGCTATCATCACAGTTGTGCTACCTTAGGTTCCTTGTGTTCCTCTAGTAGTCAGCTGTTCCGCTTACAACTGTATTCGTCGTGGTCCAGGTCATCATTAACTTCCCTTTTCGCGTACTCTAATTCAACACCATCTCGTCGCTGTCGTCTCCGTCTCCGCATACTTAATAGGACTGCTGTTCTCGGTTTTGTAGTCGTGGTTTTGCGTGGTTCGTCTTGGAACTAACCTCGGGTAGTTAACATCTTCACGGCACCCTTTTTACGTTCTCTTAACATCTTAGCAGTTCCTCGTTCTACGCTGCTTACATCTTTCGCTCCACGCCGTAGGACAGCTTCATTCCATCACGTCCTTGTGGCACGTCTAGGAACTCTTCTCGTGAAGCCTTTATTCTCGACGTTCCTCGTCTTGTCACTGTTTGCGGTCACCAGTTCGACGTCGCCTATGCGACAAGGGTAGTTATCGTTCCACACGTTGCAGTTGTTCACTTTAATTTTCATCGCTTCTTTCGCTATCCGCCTTTCGAATACTGCGTCGAATCCTTCGAAGTCACATTAACATCAAGGTTGTTGTTCTCATTGGCCAAAGTTCAACACCTTCTTCGGAAGGATTTCGTCGTTCTTCTCGCCACATCGCTCAGCTGGATTCGTTGTTCTCCATACACTTGTGAAATCGGACATTCTTCTTGGTGCTAACTACTTTCAGGGCCCTTCTGTGGTTGCTCCATCTAGTTTGCTCCTTTCTCACTTGTTTCGGTTCAACGGCTCCAGTTTCCTTTTTTCGCCAGCGTGGTCTACCTTGCTGACCACGTTTCGTCTTCATCATCCGCATCCACTTCTCGCTGTAGGCGTCTTAGTCAACATCGTACCCTAGTTTTCTCCAAGTCTCCTACGATCAACTTGGATCGACTACGTTGCTATTTATCTTCTCCGGGTAATTATGCTTCGTTGTCTATTAGGTCACGTGTTGTCTCTAATACGTCTACATTTCGCCGCAAACCGTTAAGCCTCAGCAACAGTCTGCTTTCTGGTTTCCTCATTTCATAGGACTTCGTTTGCATTCTGCTTGTTTAGGCTAAATTCACTTCTCTCGGTCTGGGATGTTGAGATATGTAGTACTCTGTCAGATTTGCTCATAACGCGACCCGGCAGATGCTTCTCACTTCCTTTGGCTTAGAGTTCCTCCGCCTAAATTCGCCTTTCCGTCTTTCCGCCTCGTTTCGCTTCACTTTATGTTGTGTCCTTCCATAGGTTCCATCTTGCAGGTTAGCATATGCAGTCTACAGACGTTCCTACGTCGGTATGTTCCTGTATTCATCTAATTTGTTCTCTTTGGTTGGTCCAACTTCGCATCACCACATGGCAGAATCCTGACTTGGACAGGTCCTGATGTGGACGTCCTAACGTCGACAATGCCATGTTGGAACTTTTCGCTGCACCCGCTCTCCTTGTTCGCCTTCGCTCCGTCACCCAAGTGCAGTACTTTACCTCCTCTTGGATTAATAGTCTGCGTTGGATTCTTCCGCCTACATCGTCTCCGCAACAAGTTCTCCTAGTTATCGTCTCGTCTACTTCCTCGCGAAGTCTTCGTAGAGCTTAGTCGGTACTAGGTGCTTGTTTCCGCTACTTCTCGCTTTGGATGCGTATCCATCACTGCAAATCTCCTACGGCCATTTCTCGTTGTCGAACGTTGTACTCACTATGCGTCTTCTTGCAACATTAATGGTCATTTGGTTATTTGTTGTCCTTGGTATATGTGTCCTTCTACTTCGCTTCGTCCTTTCGCAACTCCGTCGTCCAGATGCGCAGTTCAAATCCTTCGGGATTATTACTCTGCGTTTGGACTCCGTCGCCATGTCGCTTATCACGCTTGCAAGTCTTCCTAGTCATCGTCTTGTTCAGCTGCTCGAGAGAGCATTTTGGAACTGGTTCGGTATTAGGATTACTTGTCTTCGCCGTTTACCGCCTTGGTTACGTGTACCTCACTACAATCTCCTTAGGCCATTTCGTTGTCGGATGTCGTCCTTGTTACGCGTCCTCTACAATATCAATGGTCCCTTGGTGCATTGTTGTCGTTGGTATACGTCTCCCTTTAGTTCGCCCGCTTCTCCGCGACCACGTTATCCAGCTGCAGTAGTTTACGTCCCCTTGGAATATCCCTCTGCGTTGGATTTCTTTGCCTCTTCTGCCTTCGCCACGAGTACTCCTAGTTATCGTGTTGTTCTCCTGTTTGGGAAACCATCTTAGAACTTCTTCGTCACTAGGATTGCTTGTCTTCCGTCCGCTATCGCTTTAGAAGCGTATCCGTCAGGACAACTCTCCCTTCGGTCATTCCTTGTGTAGTCTATGTTACTCTCGCCACATATTCCATAACAAGGTCAATGGTCCCTCGGTGTGTTGATGTCTTTAGGATACGTTTTCTAACCTTCCACATATAGCGACCGTTTGACCATCTATCGGTCGCACATCCTTTATCCGCTTGAGATTACAGCTAATAGGAATTGAATAGAACCTAAAAGGATATGGAACTTGCTCCTGAACACGAATTCGATCGCTCCGTGCTATGGAACTCGTCCATTTCTACAGTTGGTAATGAAGGAATTTGGATAAGTTTATCCCTTTCTTTATTTTCCACTGTTAGGTACTCTTCTCCTTGTTGCTGTTTTCTCACCCATATTGCGCTTAATTCGCTTCTCCTTTCCCGCCCGCTGCGTTTGATCCATTGCTTTTACCTTCTTGTATTGTTGCGCTTGATCGTACTCCTCCAATTAGCGTCTTCATTTGGTTCACTGTAGGTATTGCCCGGTACTGAGTTTACTCTGCTCTGCCTGCATTAACCATCTCTAATTGGCAAGTTACGGTCTAAAACGCATTGCATCAGATCGATTGGTCTACGTCTTCAAACATGATTCTCAATCTTTCGCCATTTAATCAATACCGGTTCATCTGGCCTAACGGCAAATCCATCGCCGTTTTCATCCACAATTACCGGTCGTAAAATCATGTTTGTGTACGTACTACGCCTGATACAATGTGTTCGCTTCGCGATAACACTGTAGGTGCCTAGCGTAGTTCAAATGCTCGTTTTTCGCCGCTCTCGCCGCATTTGATCCTTTGCTTCCTACCTTCTGCCATTATCATCCTTGGTCGTGCTCATCAATTAGCCCTAGTTGGCCTACTGTAGGTAGTATTTGCTTAATCGCGCTTACTCAACCTACGTTAGCCATCTCTAGTTGGTTTAGCTACGTCCCAAACACATTGGATCAGCTCGATTAGCTTCGCCCTCAAACATGACTATTTTCGCTATCTAATCAATACCGGCACCTTTGTACTACGGCATTTCCATCGCCGTCATTTCTTATAAGCCGGTCTAAATTCATCTAAATTCATGTTTGACTGCGCACTACGATCTTATCCAATGCGTGCACGGTAATGCTCTAGGTATTTTGCATAGATCAAATGCTCGCTCCTTTCACTCTTCCGCGCTCTACGCTCGCTTCTTCCATATTTGCGCCTCTTTCGCAATCATCTTGAGTTATATATCGCGCCCCGTAATCCGCTCGCTATTCTTCTTTAATACGCACGCTGTTACCTCACGTTGCTTTGCTTGTTGTCTACATTGGGTTCATAGGGGTTAGCTATTTCGCATATCCTTATTGGCCTCGTGCATTAGGTTCGCGCCATCATCCATCCTAATGTCATAGCGTAGATATCATGCACGCGCGTAGGTAACTAACATTTGTAACCGCTCGCTTCCTTTATTTTTTTTTTCCTTCTTCCTTCTTCTCCTTCTATCCCTTCTTCCTTTTACCTTTTCTATCACCTCCTATAAGGTTTAGTTTTAATTCCTTCTCCTCTTTCACCCTTCTTCCTTAGTTTATGACACACCCCCTCTTCTACATCCATATTTCTCTTTCCCTCAGTAGATCAACCCTAGTTAGTCAATCTCTATTTTCCTTTCCTTTATTCCTTCCTTCTTCTTCTACTGCCTCTATCACCCCTTCTGACTAATCTTCCATCCCATCTTTCCTTTCCCTTACAAGATTTAGTTCCTCTTTCACTCTCCCTTCTTAGTTTGTAGTAATACATCCCCTCCTTTTATTCTTCTTCTAAACCATCTTTCTCCTTCCCCTAGTAGATCCCCCCTTAGCTAAACTATTACTATCTTCCCTTCTCTATCTTCTTATCTCTTCTTTTAGCTTGCTTACCTTCTTCTCCTTCCTTGTTACTTCTCTATCTCTATTCTTCTATCCTATTTTTCTCCTCCTTCCTTTAACGCTTATCATCTATTGCGCTTTCGCCCGCTATTTGCGCCTGTAACTGCCGCTCATGCGCATAACTGTCCTATTATGATTTATTTCCCTTCAACCATTCATGAATGAGTAACATCATTTCCTTACAATATTGGTCACTTAGTTCTTCTTGTTCAGGTAATAGTCTCCGGTCCGACCAGCCATCTGTTCGACTTCTCTTGCTATACCACGATGCAGCCTACCGCCGCTGGACATTCCGCGTCCATCACGAACACCTCAACTACTGCATCCTTTCGACAACTGGATCAAGCCGCCCAGGTAAGTTTATTCAATAAAACTTCTGACCCCGCGCCTCCCTTCCATCAGAGCGCTAGTGCGTTGCTTGCTAATTCAGGTGTCACTTCTCCTGTTGCTCATTCAAATACCGCCTCTTATCCTTCCCGCTCGCAAACCATCCTGCCCGCTTCTACTTCGCTTGCGCAACCATCCACATCTATCGCCCATTCTGCCGATATGGGAGTACATAACGCTTCCACATCGCAGAACCCCTTAAATTTCGCATCAACCACTTCCGCGTCNGTCTTGTCACTGTTTGCGGTCACCAGTTCGACGTCGCCTATGCGACAAGGGTAGTTATCGTTCCACACGTTGCAGTTGTTCACTCTAATTTCATCGCTTCCTCCGCTGGTCCGCCCTTCATCCACTACGTCGTGTCCTTCGAAGTTCCATCTAACATCAGGGTTGTTGCTTCTGGCCAAAGTTCAACACCTTCTTCGGAAGGACTTCGTCGTTTTCTCGCATTTCCGCTGACTCTGGATTCGTTGTTCACCTTACACGCTGTGGAATCGGACGTTCTTCTTGGTGCCAACTACTTCAGGGCCCTTCTGTGGTTGCTCCATCTAGTCTTGTTCCCGTTCTCACTTGTTTTGATACAACGTTTTCAGTTTCTTCTTTCACCAGCGTGGTTCAACTCGTTGACCACGTTTCGCCTTCATCATCCGCATCCACTTCTCGCTGTAGGCGTCTTAGTCAACATCGTACCCTAGTTTTCTCCAAGTCTCCTACGATCAACTTGGATCGACTACGTTGCTATTTATCTTCTCCGGGTAATTATGCTTCGTTGTCTATTAGGTCACGTGTTGTCTCTAATACGTCTACATTTCGCCGCAAACCGTTAAGCCTCAACAACAGTCTGCTTTCTGGTCTCCTCATTTCATAGGACCTCGTTTGCATTCTGCTTGTTTAGGCTAAATGCACTCCTCTCGGTCTGGGATATCGAGATAGTATTTTGTCGGATTTGCTCATAACGCGACCCGGCAGATGCTTCTCACTTCCCTTGGCTTAGAGTTCATCCGCCTATTTTCGCCTTTCCGTCCTTCCGCCTCGTTTCGCCTCACTTTAAGATGTGTCCTTCCATCGGCTCCATCTTGCAAATTGGTATGTACAGTCTACAGAGACGCCTCATAACGTCTCTACGTTCCTGTATTCATCTTATTTGTTCCCCCTTGGTTGGCACAACTTCCCATCACCACATGGCAGCATCATCATCTGGACAAATCCTAATTTGGACACGTCCTAACATAGACGATGCCATGTGGAAACTCTTCGCCTTCGCTCCTCGCCACTCCGTCTTTCCAATAGCAGTACTTTACCTCTTCTTGGATTAGAAGTCTGCGTTGGACTCTTCCGCAGCAAGTTCTCCTAGTTATCGTCTTGTCTACTTCCTCAAGAAGTCTTCTTGGAGTTCAGTCGGTACTAGGTACTTGTTTTCCGCTACCTTTCGCCTCGGATGCGTATCCATCACTGCAAATCTCCTCCGGCCATTCTCGATGTCGAACGTCATACTTGTTCTGCGTCTTCTTGCAACATTAATGGTCCTTTGGTTATTTGTCGTCCTTGGTATACGTGTCCTACTTCGCTTCATCTTTCGCAGCTCCGTTGTCCAAATGCAGCAGCTTATGTCTCTTGGATTATTACTCTGCGTTTGGACTCCGTCGCCATGTCGCTCATCACGCTTACAAGTATTCCTAGTCATCGTCTTCTCCAGCTGCTCGAGAGAGCATTTCGGAACTAGTTCGGTATTAGGATTACTTGTTTTCCGCGTTTACCGCCTTGGTTACGTGTACCTCACTACAATCTCCTTAGGCCATTTCGTTGTCGGATGTCGTCCTTGTTACGCATTCTCTACAATATCAATGGTTCTTTGGTGCATTGTTGTTGTTGGTATACGTCTCCCTTTAGTTCGCCCGTTTCTTCGCGACCACGTCGTCCAGCTGCAGTAGTGTACGTCCCCTTGGAATATCCCTCTGCGTTGGATTTCTGTGCCTCTTCCGCCTTCGCCACGAGTATTCCTAGTTATCGTGTCGTTCTGCTGTTTGGGAAACCATCTTGGAACCTCTTCGTCACTCGGATTGCTTGTCTTCCGTTCGCTATCGCTTTAGAAGCGTATCCGTCAGGACAACTCTCCCTTCGGTCATTCCTTGTGTAGTCTATGTTATTCTCGCTGCATATTCCATAACAAGGTCAATGGTCCCTCGGTGTGTTGATGTCTTTAGGATACGTTTTCTAACCTTCCGCATATAGCGACCGTTTGTCCATCTATCGGTCGCACATCCTTTATCCGCTTGAGATTACAGCTAATAGGAATTAAGTAGAACCTAAAGGATATGGAATTTGCTCCTGATCACGAATTCGATCGCTCCGTGCTATGGAACTCGTCCATTTCCACAGTTGGTAATGAAGGAATCCGGATAAGTGTATCCTTTTCTTTATTTTCCACTGTTAGGTAATCTTATCTCCTTGTTGCTGTTTTCTCATCCATATTGCGCTTAATTCGCTTCTCCTTTCCCGCCCGCTGCGTTTGATCCATTGCTTCCACCTTCCTGTATTATCGCCTTTGATCGTGTTCCTCCAATTAGCGTCCTCATTTGGTTCATTGTAGGTATTGCCCGCTTAAGTTTATTCTGCTCTGCCTGCATTAACCAGCTCTAGTTGGCAAGTTACGGTCTAAAACGCATTGCATCAGTTCGCTTGGATTACGTCTTCAAACATGATCCTCAATCTTTCGCTATTCAATCAATACCGGTCCATCTATCCTAACGGCAAATCCATCGCCGTTTTCATCCACAGTTACCGGTTAGAAAAATCTAAAAATCATGTTTGTTTACGTACCACGCCCTGATACAATGGGTTCGCGATAACACTCTAGGTGCTTAGCATAGTTCAAACGCCCGCACTTTGCCGCTCTCGCCGCATTTGATCCTTTGCTTTCTACCTTCTGCCATTATTGTCCTTGGTCGTGCTCATCAATTAGTATTAGTTGGCCTACTGTGGGTAGTATTTGCTTAATCGCGCTTACTTCACCTGCGTTAGCCATCTCTAGTTGGTTTAGCTACGTCCTAAACACATTGGATCAGCTCGACTAGCTTCGCCCTCAAACATGACTAATTTCGCCACCTAATCAATGCCGGCACCTCTGTACTACGGCATTTCCATCGCCGTCATTTCTTATAAGCCGGTCTAAATTCATTCAGGTCATGTTTGACTGCGCACTACGACCTTATCCAATGCGTGTACGGTAATGCTCTAGGTATTTTGCATAGCTCAAATGCTCGCTTCCTTTCATCCTTCCGCGTTTCGCACGCTTACTCTCCATCTTACGCCCCTTTCGCAATCATCTCTAGTTATATACCGCGCCACATATCTCGCCCGCTATTCTTCCTTATTGCGCCCGCTTGTTACCTTACGTTGCTTTGCTTGTTGCCTACGATCTTGGGTTCATAGGGGTTAGCTGTTTTGCATATCCTTGTTGACCTCATGCATTAGGTTCGCGCCATCATCCATCCTAATGTCATAGCGTAGATAGCATGCACGCGCGTAGGTAACTAACATCCTATAACCGCTCGCTTCTTTTACTTTCTTTCCCTTTTCCTTTCTCCCTTCCTTCTATCCTTTTTTCATTCTATCTCTTCCATCACTCCTGAAACGTTTAGTTTTAATTCCTTCTTCTCTTTCACTCTTCTTTCTAAGTTTATAACATACCCCCTCTTCTCTCTTCTTCTACATTCATATTTCTCCTTCCCTCAGTAGATCACCTCTAGTTAGTCTATCTTTATTCCTTTCTTCTGTTTCTCCTTCTTCGTCCTACTGCCCCTATCACCCCTTCTGACTCATTTCCCATCCCATCCTTCCTTTCTCCTATAAGATTTAGTTTTAGATTCTTTCTCTCTCTTTTCTTAGTTGTAGCAATACATACCCTCCCTTCATCCTTCTTCTAAATTCATCTTTCTTTTTCCCTTAGTAGATCCCCCGTAGTTAATCTATCACTATCTTCCCTTCTCTAATCCCTTATTTCTTCCTTTAGCTTGTTTACCACTCTCTCCTTCTTTCCTACTTCTCTATCTCTATTCTTCTATCCTATTTTTCTTCTCCTTCTTTTACCGCTTATCATCTATTGCGCTTTCGCCCGCTATTCGCGCTGTAACTGCCGCTCATGCGCATTACTGTCCTATTACGATTTACTTCCTTAAACCATTCATGAATGAGTAACATTATTTCCTTACAATATTGGTCACTTAGTTCTTCTTGTTCAGGTAGTAGTCTCCGGTTTGACCAACCATCTGTTCGACTTCTCTTGCTATACCACGATGCAGCCTACCGCCGCTGGACATCCCGCGTCCACCACGAACATCTCAACCACTGCATCTTTCCGACGACTGGATCAAGCAGCTCAGGTAAGTTTGATAAATCAAACTCTTACTCCCGCGCTTCCCTTCCATCAGAGCGCTAGTGCGTTGCTTGCTAACTCAGGCGTCACTTCCCCTGTTGCTCATTTAAATACCGTCCCTTATCCGTCCCGCTCGCAAACCACCCTGCCCGCTTCCATTTCGCTCGCGCAACCTTCCACCTCTATCGCCCATTCTGCCGATATGGGAGTACATAACGCTTCCACATCGCAGAATCCTTTAAATTTCGCATCAACCATTCCCGCGTTTTCCCTTGCCAGTAGGGATCTTCACTTGCTGCTCTCCACTTTAGAGTCAGTAGCAGGTGTCGCCTCATCCCCACAGCTCCGCTCGCAGCCTAAGTCTCCTCTTTGCCATCAGGATCTTTTCAGTACTGATGACATTGACCCGCTTAACATCCCGCTAAACTTAGGCCTTCGCGCTGTAACACCTTTTGAGGCTTGTTATCTCTACGCGCAAGGTAAATTTCAGTCTCTCGACGTACCCGTCGAGGGCAATCCCTCGCTCGCAATTCCCATCTACGCCCGCGCCGCTCTCCGTCTTGCGCAAACGCTAACTGTAGTCTCTAATTTTGACTACACGTTTAGTTTTGCGCACCTTTCCGCTCGCGACCTTATGATGATCGACGCGTTTCTACGCGACGACATCTATTTGCATCTTCGCGATTCTTTCGTCGAAGATGCCTCCATCCCTTCATCTTCCGCCCACACATATCCGTGCATCCGCGATTTTCCTGTGTCAGCTACTGTCCAGAGTTTAAAAGGTTTGCATGCCGCAACTCGGCAGCTCACCACTCTTCGGATAGAACTGTTCACGGAAAGTGATCAATGGAAGTCACCTGACAAGGTAATTGATGCTCTTGAGCTTCTCGCCAGGTTGATACACGACCTTGATCATCGTCGCGCTGTATTGGATATGTATATCACACCGCTTATTAACACCGTCCCAGTCGAGGATATCCAGAATCTCGTGGATATGCTCGGCTACCATAACGCCTCCCCGCTTACTATTTTATTTTATTATAATGCCGCTACCGCAGAGCTTGCTCATGCGTATACTCTGCATCAAGCTCTCACTAATAACCTTCGCCGTCTGTGTTCTTCTGAACCTCCGAGTTCAGAGCCAGACGTCCCTCATAGTCCGCCCATCCAATCGCCCCAAAGCAATACTTGGACATCAGCAATCACGGTTCCCACTGAAACTAACACCTCTCTTGTGCATTCTTCATCGACCGTGGCTACTGTTACCCAAGAATTGCACACCTTTACTCAGTCTGCTCACGCAGACGCCGCTCCCGCGTCACAACCGCCCGCACTAACTTCGCATTCCGTCCCCACAGCAGTCGCAGTCTCCCTGATAGAGACAGCTCCTGCTGTGCCTTCCGCATCCTTCACCACTGATTCGGACGCACTTCCGTCAGAGAATCTTCATGTCTCTCCGGATTTGCCGAAGATCAGTCATCGCTTCTCCCTGCCCGCTACCGCTCAGTACGCAGAGCAACAATATCGTAAGGCCTTGGCATCCCAAGCCGTAGCGCATAGAGCTGAAGCATCATCATCAGCTTCTACCTCTAGCGCCGCGTCTACCGTCCCGCCAACATCCTTGCCCTTAACATCTCAAGGCTCTGCTACTCCCCGCGAAGGTTTCCATGGGTGTTTTTTCTGCTCTGGAAACCACTATACAGCGTCCTGTGATGCCGTAAAAAGCCTCACGGATCGCTGTTATATTGCCGCTAATGCAGGTCGGTGTCTCAGATGCCTGTACCTGCACCCCCCAGGTCAATGTTTGCGCGAAAAACACTGCTCCATCTGTGGCGATAGGGATCACCATCCAGCGTTCTGCTTCAGAAACCGTCGTAGTGTTATCAACGACGTCGCTGAAAATCTCCTGTCGTTCTACAAACGGATGCGTAACTTCGCAGTGGTCAAGTACGAAGATCTCTACATGACTTCTCGTCTTCAGTAGAACTTCGTGCTTTATTTTCGCCTACATTAACCTGTCTACAATTAAATCGCACGCATTTATTTTCGCCTTAAATCAACCGCTCGCTAAAACTTGCCCGCTCTAACTTACCCGCCTTAATTCGCCCTCTTTTCGACCTCGGTTAATGCCAGTATGAAAGATTCTGTGTCATCTGTAGCGACAGCCACTACCATCTGGCTCTGCGTCTGAATTGTCCTTCGTTGGACAAGGATGCCGCAGTAATTCGCCACGGATTCATGACACATCCTTTGGAAACGGAGTATGAAGGGTCCTACATGGCTCCTCGCCAGTAGAAACACTTCCTACATTAGTTTCTCTTGCATTAACCTACCTATATTTCATTCGCTTTACCCTTACCCGCTCGCTTAGACTCTTTTAACGCCTTAATTGTACCCTGGTTCATGCCAGCGAGAGAGATTCTGGTTTATCTGTCATGACAAGTTTTACCATCTAGTTCTCCGCCTAAAGGCGGTCGTTATGTTATCATCGACGTGCAAGGAGACATGCTGTCATCTTGCAGATATACTATGGATCTTTCGAAAGAGAAGTACGAAGTATTCTATCCGCTTTCTTATTGGAAGCTCTTCGTACAATTATCTCCGCTAGCATTAACCTCCCATTTATTTAAATTTGCTCGCCTTCCTTCGCTTACTGCCCCCTTATATGCCCGCTTTAAATCGCCGCCCTAGGTACCTGCCTTAATTGCCGCCTTGGGTAGTTGCCTAAATTTCCGTTACAACTGCCCGCCTTTGAACGCACGCATCTATGCCCGCTTGCGCAAATGACCACTCGACGTTCAAAACTTCCCGCGTTAAATCGCCGCATCCCGCGTTTTCCTTTTTGTTTATCTTCGCTTTATTTTGCTTCGCTTATTGGGATGAAGAACAGAAGGAGATTGAACAGATGAAGGAAACATGAGAATGGAAATGGAACAGAGAGAACGAGACGAACAGATTGAAAGAAAAACTTCGCTCCCTTATCCGCTGCATCCCTTTTGCACATCGACCAAAACACCATCTGTGTTGTGCAACTGGGTGAAAAATCCGCCCGCAAATTCGCTTGGTTGGACATCAGTCCAACATCATTTTGTACATATTGTATATATCACAACTATCTAGAAGTTTAATTTCGGCTCTTTTCGAAGCGAACCTTAAGTTCCTTCTTCCTCATAGATCGTTGTGACCATGACCCCCTCACCTGGGACACTGGGCCATACAAAATCCGCACCCCGGCGCTGAGAGATCGCTATATCATCACGTTCGCATAGCACTCGATATCATCTTTCGCTTATGGGACTTGACCCCCCTCGACATTCCTGTGAGGTAAAACATCTCTCCCTCACACTTTCGCTCTCCCTGACGGCGTAAAAACACGCTCAGTAGGTAACCTCTGATCAGTTCCATCTCAATCTTTCGTCGAGGTTCCTGCCGATCAAGCCGTCCAGTCAATGTCGAGCCGCTGAATCATCGTCATGCCACGTCAAGCCACAGTTCAATGTCGAGCCGCTGCTTACATGTCATGCCGATGTTCACCCTCCACGTCAAGTCGTATAAAGTCTATGCCGAATGTCACGGTCTCATGGTTGCCGTCGCTTATGGTCTCATGGTTCTATGGTCATGTCATGGTTATGCGTCGTGATACTGACGCCAACGGTCTATGCTTCCAGCCATAAGAAGCACTGCCACCATTTCCCCGTAGGTAACTCGCTAAAAACATCAGCACGCCCTCACCCGCAGCGAAAAACGTCGAGAATATCTTTTTCCCTCCGCTGCAAAAACGTCAAACAATAGTAGGCCCACTTCAAGTAGGTAACCGCGCTACAACACTTAGGGTTTTTAACTCGTAGGTGTTGTATATTCCTGACACGTAAGTAAGGGACACGCAAAGCGCAAANCGGGAGACGTAAGTAGGCATGGAACGAGGAGCTGCGAAGATGTTAAGCAGACGTAACGAGGGTGATGTAAAGATGTTAGCTACCCGAGGTTAGTTCCAAGACGAACCACGCAAAACCACGACTACAAAACCGAGAACAGCAGTCCTATTAAGTATGCGGAGACAGCGACGACGGCAACGAGATGGTGTTGAATTAGAGTACGCGAAAAGGGAAGTTAATGATGACCTGGACCACGACGAATACAGTTGTAAGCGGAGCAGCTGACTACAAGAAGAACACAAGGAATCTATTGTAGCACAACTGTGATGATGGCGGACGACGAAGCACCTTAAAGATGGAACCGTGGAACGAAGGCAACTACTAGACCTATGATGGAAGAAGTCCAATGACAATATACATCCGGATTGTATACTGCTGAAGTTGTCGTCGATCCAATGATGGCGGCTTCGTCTGCGGAGAAGCGGAAATGGTCATGAGTTCCAAACCGGGTGAAAGCATATAGCCGACTATCCTCCAGATCTTCGATGGACTTGCCGAAACCCATAAGAAGCTGATGAAACTCCTAAGCATACCTGTATGATCCTCGGGAACTCCTTGAGGGTTATAGCATGAATGATAGCGACTATAGCGTAACCTCGTATTGCTCAGCGGTAGATTGCGGACTTCCATGCGACATAACACATCCATCTGTGAGCTTATTAAGGCGAACGATAGCTAAAAGATGTTTTAACTCCTGAAAGATGGTAAGAGGAGTTTTAGCCTAACGTGATGATCTTACAACGCCTTACGTGCGAGCTTTAAAGATAGAAAATGCGTTACGAAGCAAAATTTACGACAACTAGCGCAACTTTGACCTATGACTAGCGTTTAGATGGAATGAACTAGCGCAATAGGCAAGAGTAAGTAGCGCAGTTGAAAATTGGAAGCGCTAACAACCTAGGCGGAACCATTACTGCAATAAAGGGATGAACGCATGCCAGCTGATCTTAATGCGAGCAACGAAGCGGCTTTAAGGCAGTAATAAACGAGGATGCGCGATTTAGAAGCTGATTTTTAGCGACAACGGCGACAGCTAGGAATTTCGCGGATTTCCTAGGCGGGCGAAGTTTAGGATAACCTGCGAGAGTACTAAACTGGTGATGTTAAGCGCGTTGTGCTGCGAACCAAAGCTCCCAATGCTATACCCAGTGACGATTTTAGGTTTTGCACGAAGGCTTCGCCTCCATGCTGCTCGATTACGAAGCGGTGAAACTTCGTATCGTCGATCGCGGATGTTAAGCGCTGTTAGATGTTACATAACGCGAGTCATTGCTCCACTGCGCAGAAGAAGAATGTGAAGTCGAGCACGCGATGCCAGAACGCGGTTGAAGTCGCAAATTGCAGATGTTAGCGCAAATTTAGCGGCGGAAGCGTGATACCTAGGCGCGGTTTAACCATACTGTACTGAAACTACCTGAAATGGGGAAGTCTGAAGCTGAAATGTTCGCAATTGTAAAACGTTTTGGCCATAAACGTCACATGCTGGAAAACGAACGATCAGCAAAAGGTGGCTCTCGAACTTGGATATCTGATAATATCTGATTGGGCGTAGTTAAGAACCGGGTGGACGTAGGACCGAGCAAGGCGGAGATAACGCAGAATAGCATAGGAACGCGCGGCAACGCAAACGAACGCAAGACGAGCGCAAAGGGTAGGATGATGTGCGGGCAATACAAAAGGGTAAGGGTAGGGTAACATGTGTAAAATTAGAAGAACAGTTTAGCGAAATGTAAGCAACCCCAGCTTGATTGACGGTCTAGCGCGTGCGTTTACCCCAAGACTAGTGATCCTCGAGTGTCAAGCGGCTTCTGGGTCCTTCCAAGCCAACCCTGCGGCCAAAGGCCATGGGACGTACCCAACTCGATCTACCCCCGCAGAGTGAGTAAACGCCTGGCGC
>JARK01000165.1:0-13184 GCA_000688135.1 Ancylostoma ceylanicum | reverse complement strand
GGGATATGCCTGGAGTTGGGTTTAACGGTGTGATAAGGGTGCGTCGGCGTCCAAAAGTGGGGGAATGCCTGGAGACGGGTCTAACGGTGTGATAAGGCTGTGCTGGCGTCAAAAAGCGGGGATATGCTTGGAGTCGGGTTTAATGGTGTGATAAGACTGTGTTGGCGTCAAAAAGCGGGGATATGCATGGAGTCGGGTTTAACGGTGTGATAAGGCTGTGCTGGCGTCAAAAAGCGGGGATATGCCTGGAGTTGGGTTTAACGGTGTGATAAGGGTGCGTCGGCGTCCAAAAGTGGGGAAACGCTCAGAGACAGGTCCAACGGTGTGATAAGGGTGCGCCGGCGTCCAAAAGTGGAAGGAAGGCTAGAAACGGTTCCAAAGGTGGGGTGAGGGCGCCGGCNTGGTTTCCTCACCCCCCCCAACTTTATTTTACCCGCTGATCCTACACCAACACACTATCCAACGCAAATAGTGTGATAAAGCATGATAACGTGCAACACTTTGTCATCAACATTCTCATTCATTTCATTCACAGCGACGGTGTTGCTGTCGCGTATGCCACGGACATAAGGGCAATTTATACCAGATGCGACTTCAGATTCACGCATCCATTTGCGAAAGATTTCCTATAAAGAACGGTCAACGCGTCACGAAATTCTCAATGAAAAGGACGCGAGGCCGTGAGCGACTGAGCTGTGACTGCGATGCGACTGGCCCTATTCCCCATAATATAGACGCACGCGCGTCAGTCGCACGCATCCAGGATAAATTGCCGTATAGCTAAACACTGTAGTGGCTTTCTCTTCTCTTCTTTACTATTCTTCGTACACTAATTAACTTACCCACGGTAGGTAATCTCATATCAGCAGTTCTGCCATTCCGGGGCGCCGATGCACACTTATCACGGAGTTGGGCCCGTCTCGGCTCTCCCCGCTACCGGCGCATCCGCAGCACATCCACTGACTGCTTCAGTCGTGCATCCTCTACATTTGCCTGCACTGTTTTCACACACTACCCTACCATCCCTAACCTTTTATAATGTTACGAAGTCGTGATAACATTGACTGAAGTGAACTAAGATCATGCAGGAACTTGTTTATTATGTGGCGGTGCGGTAGCTATGCCATCAAGCAAGATGGCATGTTCTCAGAGATCTAGGCCGAAAATTTCAACTGCACGGATTCACCAAATTTTCGCATGATACGGTAGAGCTTCCTGCCCTAAACACTGTGGTGTATTCGAAATACAACATCATCTCCACAAAACCAACAAAAAAAACTCGTATTCTGAGAAGGGTGTGTGTTCTTGATGAATTTGCCGTTTTGCGTGTGTCGTGACTCTCGCACGACTTCCATTCGAGGGCTCCTTCGACCGACGTCTCCATCCCGGTCGGATTCGCTTCGCAATGTGAACCGACGTCCTATACCGGTTCAATTCCATTGCGTTGCGCGTGCGCGCCACTTCCATCGGCGCTCTCACGGGATACGGTACTTTCTCAAGACCGCTCGTGCCCTCGGGTACCGTTCCCACGCGGCAGCAGTATAAATAGCGCCCTCGCGTTCTCATGGGTTCATTCGTCCATTCGTCTCTTCGCCGCTGTCCGATCAACTCCGCTACGATGAGCCATGGTTCCACCGAAGATGCTGGTTGCCGTCCTGCTGCTCGATGATGATGGATTCCTCGATCGCCAGTCAATGCTCCAGAAGATCAGTTGAGCCGTCGTCACGATCCTGCCAGCCGCCGCGCGTGTCCACACAGGCCGGTTTATAACTTGACCCTGTTCCATCTTGTGGTTTAGTATTTCTATTGTATTGATGTGTGAGTATAATGGGGAATATGAAGGTGGCTATTTATCCTGTGTCAGATCAGAAGGATTTGGAGTTTGTGGAAGATTGAAGATATCTGGTAATATCCGCTTGATGAAACTAGTTAGGTGCTGGGCTTCGGACTACGACCGTAAGGTCGGGGCCGGGCTCGGCTCAGGTTAGGTAGTTATACGCTCAGTTCGCTAAGCTCTCGCTCGCGCCCGCTTGCCGCTCGCCTAGGGTAGTAGGCCTCTTACACTTTGCCCGCTGGCTCGCGAGTCCACTGTATAATGCGCTGCGGTTTCTACCCTAAAGTAGCCTTGTGGGTTCGGGTTAAACCCTCTTTTGCCGTACTCGGTTCGGGTGCTACCACCGACGCCCGGACCGGGTGCGACANACAGCAACATGGCATGTTCTCAGAGATCTAGGCCGAAAATTTCAACTGCACGGATTCACCAAATTTTCGCATGATACGGTAGAGTTTTCTGCCTTAAACACTGTGGTGTATTCGAAATACAACATCATCTCCAGGTAACCAACGAAAAAACTCGTATTCTGAGAAGGGTGTGTGTTCTTGATGAATTTGCCGTTTTGCGTGCTACAAATGTGATTTGGTGCAAGTCGTTCGGTTGACTCTTCCAGGATTTTGTGCAGTTCAGGAGGTGTACTGCCAAGCTTTTCAGTGACAGGGATAAGACACGAATGTGGCAGAACCGCCGGACATTCAAACGTTGCCCCACCTGCCAAGCAATTGCCTCATTCAATCACGATCAAGCAGTTTCGCCATCACTAGGAAGGCATGTAACCTAGTCCACAACGCTCGAATTTAACCAATATCTTTGAAACAATCCATATTCTGACAAAGTATGAACAATAGCTCCCCAGATGACGTTGTGGCCATTTCCTGAACACCTCAATAGAGCAGCTTCCTGAAATAGCCAAAAAATTTTCGCGATCAGTTGCGGTGAAAAGGAATATCGTTAGCTTCGCCGCGACGCGCCCAATAATAATCTGGCTTCAGAATCGCAAAAGCTTCATTCTGAAGCGAGTTATGCGCGTGCGACGCTTTGCGACGCGCTTTTGCGTCGCCGACGCATTAACGCGTCGGGCGCGTCTTTTTTGCAAAGATTAGGAGCAGTATTGTATGTTCAGAGTGAGTGATGATAAATTTGGTAAGTTTCACATACCGCAAAACAAAACAGTGGTAATCACAGTACAGATGACCGAGGGCGATGAGTGAATCAGTCAGTGTGCCACGTGATCAGATTAGTTGTCCTGCTGCGGAATTCCCGAATTTCGGGGCAGTTGTGCTCTTCTGCGCTTCTCCTGCACTTCTGCTGCGGAAATTCCAGAATACTTTTTTTTTGTCTGCGTCTCCCTCTGTGAATTTTTTTCTGATACTGCTTTTCCGGAAGCCATCTTATTCTGCTGCGGAAATTCCAGAATGTTTCAATCCTGCTGCGGAATTTCAGTTTCTCTTTTCCAGTTTTTCTGAGTAAGCAAGCAGAAACTTATCAATTGGATTAGCCAAATAACTTGGAGCATGAATAATTCCAGAAGATTTTTCGCATTACATTGGTTGTATGTACTAAGTTGTTCACAGCTACTACACTCGTCTGGAGAATACTCCTGTGCAGAGCTGAGAGTGACTAGGCATAACGGATCCATGGGCTTGTAAGAAATGCTGCGACAAAGAACGGGAAAGAATACCATCACACCGGAGAATAAGATCATATACCGAGGTGTGACGAAAATTCTTCGATCAAGGCGAGCATCAAGGTTGGAAGTCGACGTCAGCCGGGCAGCTAGAGTGGTAGGATGTACGCAACTCATGAGAAGAGTTACGTATTTGATCGCAGTTAATAATTAGCTTTTCTTTTTCCTTAATTTTCTGAAGGCTTTGAAAGTATGGACCTCAAATGACGGCCCCGCTCCACCTTCTGGCGTCCATTAGGAGGTCGAATTTGTTTCAATCACGCGCCTCTTAGGGGCGCTAGTTTATTTCAACAAAATTATGAATCTATGTTTAATTGTGAAGCATTTTCACTCGTAAAACATGGACTCTACATTTTCCTTTTGGTAGAGACTTCTTCCCTTTTCTCATTTGGCTAGCGAATTGTTCAAAATTACTTTGGATAAAAAATTGGCACTAGCCTGTTCCTCGTTTCTCGTACTTCGAAATCTCATAATTTTTTTTGAACTATTAAACCTGGATTCGGTTTAGAAGGACGTTTTTGTAATCTCGGTTCCCAAAGGCAGATGTCCCCTTCCCAGCACTTCACCTGCCATTTGCGTTACCCCTGGTAAGTATACGCTAATGTATGAATTGGCTCCTGATGGGAGTTTGAAAAAACAGAGATGCTTCACGTAATGCCGAAGAATAGCGCAACCAGAGTGTGTCTGATGCACTTCCAGGTTTCTAGAGGCATAGCAAGAAGACGTTCTAATCTTTACTTAAATATCATCGTCCTTCATCACTCGTTTATCACATTTCAGTAGCACTATCCTTTACTACTCGTTTATGGCATTTGCCACTCGTCACCCTTAGCAACGCTTTCATTTTATCCCATGGCAGCAAGCGATTCCGGCGAAACTAATCGAGAGGAAACGACTCCACTTTCCAGTCAATTTCTCCACTGTTTTTTTTTTACTGAAACCATACTGGACAGGACATCCTTTTCCGGCGCGCACATCCAGGAATACCACTGTCTCTCTTATTTTGAAAAGCTCTCACTTTCTTATGTCAATCTCTTTTAGTTTTGAATACTAGCTCATCTATGAGACATGCATATTCCTCATTCAGCTTGGCAATCAACTGCAGTGAAATATAGACATCCCAAAAGGATTCTTATCAGCTCAAATTTTTTAGTTGTGTTGTGCTGAGTACCGATAGCTTCCAGTGTTTCGACTCAGCGTTATTCCTTCTTGTAAAGTGCGGTAGACTTTTCTGCGGAGCACTCTCGAGAGAAATGGATATTCTCTTTTGTATCTTTTTAGTTTTCAGTTGCAGTATCACATCTATCATCCCATTAGAAAAATGAAGTAAAATTTCTCGGCTTCCGGGCTATATGCACTTGGGGGAGCTAACATTACTGTAGACCGTTTGCTAATGCTTTCCTTTGCGTAAATGAACTACTCATCTTGTTCTTTTTATTTGTCTGGATTGAATGGAAACAAATCAATCCTCACCAGTTTTATATATAGTAGGAAGGAAGTTTCAAGCGAATGTTTAAAACGATCAAGAGGCGTTGCCCGGCTTGCACGCTCCACCATGTTAAGTTGCGAATTTCTGTTTCTCATTTACAGGATAACTTTTGGACATGTCTTCAATCAATAGAGGAATAGAATGGATTATTATTCAACATTACTAATTCATAACTGCCCTTCAGCCAATTGCCTATGCAGTACTATGGCGGAGACGGTGCGCAGCTCTCTCCCACCGTAACTTTCAAATGCTTCATAGCTGGGGTTTTTCGGTGGTTCTGTAGAAAAAAGCTATGAATGCTTCCTTAACTCCTTCTGCAACGCTGACGAAGAATTTCTTCTTAAAGGCTGTGGAACGGACACGACTGAAGAGTTGTTTCGTGAATTTACCTATGCTATGACGCTTAGTAGGACTTGTCGGCCTTTTCCAAGATATCAGTTCGACAATTGGTATCTTCCAGGTTTCACATGGTCTATTCTCATTTTCATTTTTCCGAGGATACACATTTCCTCTACCTGCAACGTTTCCTTGATACGCGATTGACTTTTGATTTCTTGCCTGAAAGCAATTTTTGTGAAATCACATGGAGACTACAAAATCGAGCCATTTTCGAGTATGAATTTCATCGCGTAGGCAATTAGAGGTACCACTGAAATGTATAGAGAGAAAGTGGGGTAGGAATTCCGTTTTGGTTTCATAAGTCTGGGAACTTGACCTTTTCTAACCTTTCCTTACACTTTAGTAAACATTTCAACCATGACAGGTGTTGCTCCTTTGTGTTTTTTGCTTTGCTATTAGGTTAATGTCAAAGAAGTGGCGCTACTTTTTCTCAACAACATAGTTTTGTTTGAGACATAGTGTGACGTTTAAATAATGGAAATTTGCTTGTTGAGCTAAGAAAGGTTTTTGTTCTGTAGATATGAACACTCTCCAGTATAGTTAGCTCTTGTGAAATAATTGAAAATGTGTGGAGACATTGTTTCCGTGTTTTCTTCTTAGAATTTTGAGGATTTCTCTGTAACACTACTAGCAACACATTCCAAAACCCATTCCTTGTGTTTGATGAAGACGTCATCACCTACTCCACATGTGAGCTTCGGTGCAACGGATTCGCTTTTGCGGAAACGTAGATGCGCACTTTTCGCGCATTTCTTTTTTTTTGCATATAAGATCCTTGCTGGATGATTCTTTACAAGCTGCTTTTTGGATGAGCAAAAAAATACTTAAAACCTAAGTCATAACCTCAGTTAGAACCTCAATCATACCTATGGCTGTGCAAAAGTACACGTTTTGTCGACATAATTTTTCACAACTTTAGTGAACAAAAGCTCGGCACACCAGGAAATCTGTGACTAACAAGGCCCATGGCTTATCGTATGAGCAAGTTACTGACTCCTCCGCCCAGAGCGTGGGAAACTGCGAAACGAACAACAAGGAGGCCGGCGGTTTTTTACATTTCGTCACCTTCTTTGAACCTTTTCTTGTGACTTATGAGCTTTTGGAGCTGCGGAAGGTGGCGGCCGTGCGGCAATTTTCCGAAGAGTACATTGGTTGCTGAACACTCTACCACAAAACTTGTCGAAATTTGAGCCAGCTTTCCGAAGCGAATTCTAGCACATCGTTGTGCAAAAAATATGCCTCTGATCACGTAGAGCGTTTTTCCAGTACAGCACTCGCAAATTTCTGAAGCAAAAAACAGCAGCAGGTATTCTTAAGAATGTGGTTTCCGAAAAGTAGCTCATAGAGAATCGCCTAGCAGGAATCGTAGAGGTAACAACAGAAAGGCTTCAGAAGCACCCAACTATGTTTTGCTAACAAGCTGTTCCATGAAGGCTGGGATTCATGAAACGTTAACCACACAAACCAACGATGGTTAGCGGGAATGGTCTTGTATGGACTACATAATGAGAGGAGGCACAGGACAAGGAAGTTGGTTTGCTAGCCTCTGTTTGCTAGGTTATGCGTTTATGAATCCTAGCCCAGAGCTCACAAATTGGATAGGTTTTGATGTCCTGCATGAATACAAAAGGTGTTTTTGGACTGGATACTTGAGGTGTTCTGAAGAAATCCTCGGAATTCGGAGAATTGAAAACGCCGTCTCTGGCCCCCTCATTTTCAGCCGACATCTTTCTTCACCAACAATTCTACTCTAAATCCTACATTACTCCGATGTGAGCATCGGTGGAGCCAATCTCTTCAATAATTTTCCTCACAAACATGGAGGTCGCGCGCATACCAGTGCCTTCTGTCATTACTGTGCGATCCCGTTCTTTTTGCTGAAACGTGTACTGGTTGATTTGGAGACTAAGGAGTGACGAATTCTTCGTTTGTCTCTGTTGCAATGATGACGGTAAACTCTTGTCACGCTCCTAGACCCAGACCAAGAGACATCTCACACTCTCGCGATGCTTCAATGAGTGTAGTGACCGCATTTATGTGTTCATCATCTAGTGTTCTTTCGATCTCGTTGAGAATCACTCGAAGAGTTTGTAGACGAGGGACAGCAGGCACGGTCCTGCTGGTCTTCCATTGGACCAGAATTTTGCATTTCAACAGAAACTGCGCGAAAAGCCTGCGCAATGTGCTGCTTGGAATTGGCGGTAGGTTCCTCAAATGCTCCGATTGAATTATCATGGCATAGCGGACTTCGGAAGGCAAAACCGATGGAACGACGTATCGGTCCTCGCTAGAAAGATATAAAGGAAGTTGAGTGTGGCTCTTGAAGGGATCCGAGTAGAAGAAGTGAATGTTGTTTTCCGTTACCCATCTAGATGAAGAAACTGTTCCGTCTGGACGTTGGATGTCGGTCATCTTGGTTTTACGGTCGATGAAATTTCTGCGGACGTTGCAGATGCTTCTATCCAATTTTACGGCTTCAGTCGACAATGCTGATCGTCTCTATCTAAGGTCTTCTTTTTTTCGCTTCTCTGCACTGTTTTACGAGCTCGAATGTGAGCTGGTAGTTGCCTGTGATTCTCGCGATTCCACGCTAAGGTATTGAATCGAAAGTTTCATGGGACGATCGTATTTTTGTGGTTCTGGAACCTTAGTGCCACCCTATAAAATCTCTTCTAGAGAGAAAGGACCTCGACTTACTGCGCTGCTCTCTTCTGTCTCCTCGTATTCCGCTTCTAAGTGATCTGATAAGAATTAGGTAACTTCCTACCTAGAAGAAGACGAGCAACCAGAATGACCATGTATCAAGGAAGGGTGTGAGATTAGTAAAACTGGTTGTAGTTTTCCGGGACCTCGTCATGACAGTGATCAAGCCGTGGTCGTGAAAACGGCAGTACAGGTCCCCCTAAAACTACGTTAGCAACACACGTTTTGCCTTTACGAAAACTTGTTCCGCTTTGCGGTTGAAGACAATTCGGAGGTTGCTGATGGACCATAGTTCGTGCCCTTGGGTCGCGTTCGATTCAAATTTCAAGCAGGAGAAGTTTTAGGACCTAATGACTATATCTAGGGATCACACAATTGCCAAAATCTCAGTTAATTTGATCAGTAGGTTTCGGCAGTACATGAGACATAGATATGCTCAACATTTTACTAGAAATGTGATTGGATTGGGTATAAGTGCCCTGAAAAGTAAGGGATGAGTTGAATCCCAACCATTCGCGAGTTACATACGAGTCAAGAGTTTGATTTCCGTTCGTTGTGGGTCAGTAAATGTAGAGCTTTGAACACTTCTCTAAATCGTATAGTAATCTTATAATTTTGGGTCACCCTGTAGAGTGACATATTGTTTTTGTTAGAACAGAAACAAGAGGGAACGGCAATATCCAGGATGGGATGGTTGCTAAAGAACAAACGATTCCTTTTGCTTAGACCCACTAAAGTTCCAAACGTCAAATCTTCTAGCAGTAGGTATGATGGGTGCAAATTTTAAAATTGTCTGGATAGTGGAAAACGCCGGAGAACCTGAGCGGCAAAATCGTCGACTTTCCAACAGTCCAAGTTCAGTTTCTCAGGTTGCTGGACAAAGGTACGTATTCTAAGAGGTAAAACAACACAGCAGGAGTTCTGGAAGCACTTTAGGAGAAAACCTGGGAAAATCAAGGGAGAAGTGTTGATGTCCGCAAGCAACTTTTCTGTGGGGTAATCCCGTTTCTGCTACATACACCTGCAGCAGCGGCACGTATAAACTTATAAAATTATATTTTGCAACTACTTCCTTCCATATTTGTGCTTTGCTAATTTAATTTAATATTTTTGTCACCCTGCAGAGGTTTCACGTTAAAAACTGGCAAAAGACTTATGACTCACTTATAGCAGTCTATTCATAGCGTGGCTGCTTGGGTCAACGTTCCCGCTATGGCTTCCAACAGTGTCCTGGTACGACTATAAATAGACCAAATCTCTCATCAACGTGTTTCCTGAGACAGACTGATTTTATTTCAGGAGTTGACACTCCCAATATATGCTTATTATGTCGAAGTTACGCCAACGCTTGCTTTTTTTTTCAAATTTAGGATTATCGGACACTTACCACCCGCACGCGTTGGGCCCCGGTAGGACAGTGTGGAAAAAACCGCTACTCTGCTTTGCTACCAGGATGGACAGCTCAGCTTTGATCTGAGACGACCAATAAGGTGCTAAAATGAGTTTAAGTATCTTATGAACCATGTTTGGCTCTTCTTCCACACGATCAAAAAGGCAAAACGGCCTGACGCTACGCGCGCAGGTGGTAAGTGTCCGTAGACGATTTACTCAGTGATGTAATACATGCTGTCAACGTTATAGATGACTTTGCAATCGAAATCGTCCATGTTAATTGCTTTAACACTCACTGGTTAAGATGAAAAATCTCATTCAGGTCTTGGGCTGTTTGCGCGTTGAGAGATGGGAGCAGAGGCGAAGCTTTATCTCAGCCAGCACTCTATCCCGCAATTATTTGAGGTGATTATGTTTAACTATTTTTCAAAAGGCCGGATGAAGAAGAGAAGAGGCTCATTTACATACTGAATCATCCATGTGTAAAAAGGAAATAGCAATCTTAGCCATGATAGCCATATTGGAAGGCTCATGTTGGTTTTTCTAACCTGCAGAGGGCGTCGATGGCGGAGACTCATCCACGGCCTGGAAAAGAACGCAGCGCAACCGCGCCGCTCACGATGGGATCATCGCTGCAGTAGCGAATCTGGGTTTCCTCGGCAATTGTTCTTCACATCTGATGTTAACTAACAAGAAAACTAACTAACTGTCAAGAACATCCCATGTTTTGTTATCCTGGAGGGGATTCTTGCTCAAGTGGAGCGGTTGCGCCGCGTACTTTTCGAGGACGCAGAGGGGTCACCGCCATCGACGTCCACTGCATGTTCATATTTGTGGATATCGCACGTAACACTGAGGATTATGGTGCAATGTTTGCTGGTTCGTTCTTCTGCAGTTGTCATATGCTTCGAACACGTTAAGGGAATTCATGTGGTAGTGGACAAGACATTCGCGAGAAGTTTGCGGATTCTTGCTCGCGCCACAAACACCTATTCAATTCGCAATCTCGCCAGGTAAAAAGCAAAAGAGACAGTTTTTGCCACCGTATACTTGTGGGACATGGCATTGTCTCGTGGTTTTTCTGGTTATTTTTCCTAAATTATTCCCGAAAAGCCTCACAAGTCTGTAGTGCATTGGAGCAGAGAAGGAGACTGTTCCAAAAACAGCTGCGGTGAGAAATCTGAGCCCTTCATTTCCAAGGTCACAGTTGGCGTATCCTTGCTCCTATGAAATCTTGGTAAAAATATGAAGTGAGAGCGTGCAGACCACTTTCATCTCATCCTAGCACTGGACATTCGTCTAGTTTTTAGATGTAGGAAATTTTATGTGTGCGGCTTTTCCAGTCAACTATTCTGGTTTTACCTGAGGACCGGCATTGAGTGAGGTGGCGTGAGGCAGTCAGCATCTGTTGCCGACCTCATTTATATCAGGTTGTTGCGAAATTAATTGCCGAAATAGACAGCCCAGTTCAAAATGCTGTAACTCTGTTCAAACCCAACTTTATTTATCAAAGTGAAATCCTTCAGATTCTACACATCTCTGCCAACGATCCGATAATTCATTTATACCTTTACATTAGAAACTGAGATCACACGATTTTAAGAACTCTTGGAAGGCAATTTCAACATGCTCCGAATCAGGAAACTGCTGCTGAAGCAGGTTTGCTTCGAGAGCCCGGAAAAAGTGGGAATGGGTAGGGGAGAGTCTGGAGAGTAAGGTGGATGAGGGAGAACCTCGATGCCTAACTGCGTCAGTTTTTACCGGGTGAGTTTCGAAGTGTGAGGCCTAGCGTTATCCTGGAGCAGGACAGGCCCACCTCTGTTTACCACTGCCGGCCACATTTGTCGCAACTTTTCATACATCAGGTCTAAGTCACAACAGCAAGACTCTAATGTAACAGCCTGACCAGGTTGCAGAAGGTTATAATGAATAACACCCTTACAACACCACCAAACTGTCAACATAATCTTTCTAGGGTGAAGATCTGGTTTAGGGAAGCTTGGATGGGTAGAGAACTTGTCTACCCATACATAACCACGTTTCTTATTATCGAATAGGAGCCATTCTTCATTATCAGTTATTAAACGGTCAAGAAATGGCTCGTTCTTCTGGCGAACGAGGAGGTTAGAACAGATCTCGTTGCGGGTGGATTGCAGGTCATCGGTCAGATCATGGGGTGTCCACTTTTGCATTTTTCTCACCATGCCAATAGAGGCCAGATGTTTTGAAACTGTAGCATAGTGAACCCCCAGACCTGCCGCCAACGTACGATTAGNGTGATATATACAATATGTACAAAAGGGTGGTGAACTATTGTCCAACCAAGCGAATTTGCGGGCGGATTTTTCACCCAGTTGCACAAGACAGATGGTGTTTTGGTCGATGTGCAAAAGGGATGCAGCGGATTAAGGAGCGAAGTTTTTCTTTCAATCTGTTCGTCTCATTCTCTTTGTTTTATTTCTCATCTGGTGTTTCCTTCATCTGTTCAATCTCCTTCTGTTCTTCATTCCAATAAGCGGAGCAAAAATAAATCGAAAATAAACAAAAAAGGAAAACGCGGGATGCGGCGATTTAACGCGGGGAGTTTTGAACGTCGAGTGGTCATTTGCGCAAGCGGGCATAGATGCGTGCGTTTAAAGGCGGGCAGTTGTAACGGAAATTTAGGCAACTACCTAAGGCGGCAATTAAGGCAGTTACCTAGGGCGGCAATTTAAAGCGGGCATACAAGCGGGCAGTAAGCGAAGGAAGCGAGCAACTTAAATAAATGGGAGGTTGATGCTAGCGGAGATGATTGTACGAAGAGCTTCCAATAAGAAAGCGGATAGAATTCTTCGTACTTCTCTTTCGAAAGACCCATAGTATATCTGCGAGATGACAGCTGGTCTCCTTCGTCGTCGTTGATGACATACTGACGACTTTTAGCAAGGAGAACTAGATGGTAAAACTTGTCATGACAGACAATACAGGATCTCTCTCGCTGGCATGAACCAGGGTAGAATTAAAGCGTTAAAGGGGTTTGAGCGGTAAAGGTTTAGCGGGTAATGAGATTAAGCAGGCGAAATAAATATAGGTAGGTTAATGCAAGGGAAACTAACGTAGGAAGTGTTTCTACTGGCGAGGAGCCATGTAGGACCCTTCATACTTCGTTTCCGAAAGATGTATCGTGAGTCTGTAGACGAATTCCTGCGATGTCATTGTCCGTGGAAGGACGATTCCAACGCAGAGCCTGTTGGGAATGGCTGTCGCTACCGATGACACAGAGTCTTTCATACTGGCATTAACCAAGGTCGGAAGGAGGGCGAATTAAAGCGGGTAAGTTAAAGCTGGTAAGCTTAAGCGAGCGGATGACTGCGTGCGAATTAAGGAGGGCAAATATAAGCGGGTAATTTAAGGCGAAGATAAATGCGTGCGATTTAGTTATAAGCAGGTTAATGTAGGCGAAAATGAGGCACGAAGTTCTACTGAAGACGAGAAGTCATGTAGAGGTCTTCGTACTTAACCACTGCGAAGTTACGCATCCGTTTGTAGAACGACAGGAGATTTTCAGCGACGTCGTTGATGACACTACGACTGTTTCTGAAGCAGAACGCTGGATGGTGATCCCTATCGCCACAGATGGAGCAGTGTTTTTCGCGCAAACATTGACCTGGGGGGTGCAGGTACAGGCATCTGAGACACCG
>JARK01000164.1:101507-112055 GCA_000688135.1 Ancylostoma ceylanicum | reverse complement strand
ACATGTGTTTATGTCAGCGGAGACTTAGCCCACTCCTTCGGGCCGAGGCGGGCGAGGGCGTGCAGTTGGCGTGCTCGCACTCTGGTTTTCGCACCACCCCTCTCCGCGCCTTTCATCACAGTCAGCTGTCTGTGCTGGGCACCGCCCTCGCAGTGTGATACCTCGATCCACCGTCCGAAAATCCGTGTCTGTCCGTTCGTACACTAAAATTTCGCCTTCCGTTACGCTTCCCCCAGTTGACCAGATCAATGCTGAATTGTCTGGAAATTCTACCAGCTTCACAGCTTGTTGTGTGTACATTTATCCCGTGCTATAGCCATCATTCGCGCTGGACGCGTTCATGTTGTAATGCTTTCGAATCAACCTCCCACACAATGACTCATTCGTGATCACGCGTTCTGCTTTCGAAAACATGGACAGTTGCCCAGTTTATCACTGCACACAGGTCATTTTCTCACTGGGCAATGAAATTAAGTTGAGGTGTTCGCTTCACATCACCATATATGCTTAATTAGTTTTGCGTAATACGTTGAGTAGAAATCCTAGCAGCATCTCCTCCCAGGTGTTGCCTCCTCCCCTCAATTGCTGCTCAAGCTTTCGTCCTTTCAACAGGAGTGTTGCAGGATGGAAGCAATTGAGGGGAGTATGGCTAGGGCTCCTACTCGACCTATTACGTTGTTCCGGCTGCGCTCCTAGCGCACATCTATCATAGAACGTATGCACTGTCATGCTGACTCCGTGGCGGGACCTGCTGAGATCGTCTTGGTGAATAGTCGTCCGCGGAAAACCCTTGGCTCTGCAACAGATTGGCGGGTCGACGGTGATTCATCGTACTTCTTCTACGTTTTGGTACTACCAAGACCCCATACTACACAGCAGACCTAAGACGAGAAAATTCTCCGTTTGTTCTATCTCTAAACCTTGAGTTTCCCTGCAATCCAATAAGTAAGATAACTTCATTCGCTAGGGCTCGGGTTAGTTAGCTTTTTTTAACACTCAACTCAATCTAGCGGTGAAAGCCTGCCCATTAGCCGGATTTTCGAAACTTACAGCCATCGATTGATCGCATAGCGCGTCACACCGAGGCAAAATACTGCTTTGATGCTAACCAACAGCCAATGTTGAGCGTCGACGGCTTTGTACACAATGGCGAGATGTTGCTCAAAACCTTTTCGTGTTCACAGAATCGACTTCATTCGTTATCTCATTGGTGAAGCTGACATTTTAGCGAGGTTAGCCATTTTGGATAAAACTTATGTGGTGTGCACATCTTTGTAACTTTCTTATACTCATATTTCAATGATTTCTCATTGAAGCGGTTTTTCTCCATGCATTTCCGGTTGCCCTGCTATTAAATCTGTCTAGTTCCAAATATGGCTATGAATTGTGTCCACAGGTGCGGTCCGAAATCTTCGCAAACTTACCCAAGAGATCCAGAGAAGAATGCGTTGTGGAGAGGGCGCACGCGAGGATACTGGGCTCTTGTCGGGTTATCATAAAACTACAGTTCGCCGAGCAACAGCTGGTTAGGCGCTCACCACGAGATTTCTGCCTCATTTATTTGAGATGGGTAGCCGTCTGCTTTCTAGCTAGCGATCTACCCTTTCGGTATTTACTTTTGAACCCGAACTTAATTTACATAGGATTATGTACTTACATCTTTCGGAATTCGTGATATTACTACACAAATACCGTTTACAGACTCTCTCACTTTACACTTTTCGGCCACTTTTTATAGTATGTTCCATATTCTTCGCTGAATCACTTAGAAAAGGTGACTAACAGGTTCTGCCACATGACGAACTTGTTTTGCCATTTATACAAGGAACAAGGTGTCAGTGCTGGGAACTGCTGTGATACTCATAGCTACGGGAATTGTGAAAGAACTTCCTCATTTGCGCTGAACAGTTGAAGTGTTCACCTAACATTTCCACAAAGTTCTGTAGCAGTGGGTTACTATTTGGTCACTAGTGTGTTCCTTGTAATCCTTTAGTTTGCTGCAGTTATTCAGCGACAGTCACGCTGATTCGACTGACCCTGGAGAGATTATAACTAGGTCCACTCTTGTTGTTTCTTTCGTCATTCATTCATGTTTTGGATAGAAGCTGTATTTGTGCCGAGATATGCAGTAGCAAGACCAGGTTTCTTTGTAGTAGACAATAGTATCTGTCTCATTCTTGAACTCTGACCATTTATATTATTAAAAGAAAATTCCTCTCTGCTATTGTACATACATAGGATAACTTTCGCGCACAGCGTTGACGCCTTCCGCATTCTTCTATTTTCCAAGTCACGTGAACTAGGAAACAGCTGTCATTGAACTGCTACATACATAAATTACTTGTTGATGCTGAAGCTTCATTTGTTTTAACGTTCAGATTCACTTTAAAAAGGTTGGGACACACGTTTGGCCTGCCCTACGCGACGTGCTCATGCGAGCCATGCAGCAACATTGATCGATGCGCATGCTCTACCGCTATGAACTAACGCACCGCTCCTATATGCGTCGCGTCCCGACTTTCGTAGATTTTCCTCAGTTCATGATCTAGAGATCATCACTCTGTGAAGTTTATTGTGAGCTACGTCAAAGCAAAAGAAAAATGTACCGATAAAGAATAGCGTCTTTGCACAAATTGGCTCCTGGTTATGCTTGATATCTCTTACAGCATTTCCGTGCTCGTATTCTCTATTCCAACGTACAGAATGGAAGTGAATCTATATTTAGAGGCATATCGACTTGCACCACTTCTCTTTTCAATGCTCAACACTTTTTACGGTCCATCCGCTGATCCGTTTCGACTGCTACGCATACACTGATGCTCTGAGTATGTCTTGTTCTTTTTAGGGGGATCAGGATAAGAACATGAGCGCAAGGAAATGTGCTCGTGAGGAGTGTGGGAAGACCGTCTATCCCTTGGAAGAACTGAAGTGCTTGGACAAGGTTTGCTCGTAATTCCATCTCTTGGGTCTTCGAACCAAATTTATTGTCTTTTTAGGTTTGGCATAAACAATGCTTCAAGTGTACAGTTTGTGGAATGACGCTGAACATGAAAAACTACAAGGGATACGACAAAATGCCTTACTGTGAACCGTGAGTTCTTGTTTTGCTCAGCTGTACGTTGCTGTGGTTCAATGGTCATGCTATGAGAAGTTCGTTATCCCCTATATTTAAGCCATTATCCGAAAACTGTCGCATCTGTGGTTACGGATACTCCCGAAATGCGACGAGTCGCTGAAAACACAAGAAATCAGAGTCAGGTATTTATGAACTTTCTTTGTCCGCAATTGCGTTGCTTTGTATGTCTTTTGGGTGGATGAGTCATTTGCGGACGATTGACATGACCTGCTTTTGTCAATCGTTGTATGTTAAAGGTTCTACTAAATGAGGTTTATCAGTTGGACTTCTTCATCAATCTGGGAATAGGTTCATTCTTTGCCGCAACAGTGGTTGGAAATCTTGTAACAACCTGTTGAGTACTCTTCGTTCTGGAGAGAGTATAGTATCTGGATTCGGAAAAGAATCACCTGGGCTTGTTCCCAAGATTAGGATTGCTGTCTGGAAAAGCGTGACTACCTTCAATAGTCCCGGCATGATCTGAGCACCTCCCGTGTAGTGATTGGTCTTCGGAGTCGAGTCACCTCTTGCGATATGAAACATCATCAAAAAACATCCACTTGTCGAGAGATTCTATTTGTTCATTGTATCTCGGGTGTTTTTCTCCTCGAGGAAAAAAGATACATACACCGAAAAAATCTATGAACCCGATTTGATCTTCCTTGTGCCAAAATCTCTCATTTTCCTTTACTGTAGTAGAGACCACCGTGCTCTTCGCATCCTTGTTTCTAGCAAATAAACACTTGCATTCTGAGTCACTATTCAAAAGATAAATAAGTATAATATTAGGTCGTCAAGTATGAAATGTCTGATTTTGAATGAGACAGTTTCGGGTAATGTTTCTCCAACAAGATTGGGTACGAGCAATCCAAATATGCCCCTATGCTACCGGCACAGCCTTGCCATCTTACCGGTAGCATGGTTGCGCTAACGGCTTGGAAGCCAGGGAAGCAGGCGGCAATAACGTGGCGAAGGGCATTTCCAACATGATGTTGAACGTGGAAAATTTTCTCCACTAAGAAGTGGACTCATACTTGGGAGAAATTGTGATCAGGTAGAGCAAGGTTTGGCCAGTGCAACGAATGGCAGGTGGACTCCTCTCCTTGCTCCCCTGGTTCACGCAGCGCGGTTTTGCAAAAAATGGTCAAAAAATGGCACCAATTTTTGGGGGTCAAACTGTGAAAAATTCGTTCATCGAGCCACTTTAGCTTGTCGTATTGCCTTGAACGCCTGAATAATATAGGGTTACGAACGCCAAACCTTGCTGCATATACAGGCGTACTGTGGCTCCTATCCGCTCAAGCCACAGCTTCCAACGCATCATAATCCAGGTTCATCACAACGCTCACTTTGGAGGTTTATATCACGGGGTAGAAATTTCTCAAAACATCGGTTTCCCATTCCTTTATTAGCTACTCCCTTTCCCAACATTTCTAGGGTATTTCGAGTTGTCCTCACTTTAAAGGCTCCGTGATGGAACCAATACTCCAAAATGATAAGATTTTTTGTCTTCGAGTAGTTTCACAAAAGTTCCTCTCAAACAAAAAGTTTTAAGTTCTTCAGAAATTAAATAGGTGATTTTGAGAGAGGGAGAATTTACCTTCATAATGGAAAGAAAGATGAGAGTGGACCTAAAGAAACCCCTAAGATACCAGCTGTCAAACTGACCTCTCAAAAAATCAGACATTTCATACTTGACGACCTAATAAGTTGTCAATCCTTCATTTCTTTTTTCATTGCATTTTTTTCTTCGAAAGTTGTGAATTTGACATTTTTACTTCTTTTAGTTTTATCTGTTGAACTGGACCTAATCCACTATGTTATCAGATGTTTACATCCTTGTCTAAAAAACACTCAATTGGCTTCCAGAAATTGTAAAATATGGAGAAAAACACGAAATTTATGCTAATTAGAGGCAGTGTCCTACCTGATTTTCGTGTTTGGACTTTTACCATATTCCGGACCTACTCGACACGCTGATCCAAGTGATGTAAATAGGATGTTTCAAAACAGGCTGTAAACCCGTATTTCGGCACGGAGCCTGTACTTGTTTGCTAAAGCGCATCGACATAGCAAGACACATTGGCCAATGCTGCCAGCTGTAGCGTGGAGCCATCACATACGAACGGCTCCGCGCAAAGGGCTCGCGAATTTCGCACTTTACACCCTCTTAAACTCAACTTCCGTAATTTCTGTGACTTCTTATACACATTTTTGGAATCAGCGTGGCGACGACAAAGGTCTGGTGATATTTCCAGCTTGGAAAGGTGGAAGAGGTGGGCCACTTCTTTTAAGAGGCCAGAATATTGGGTAATCGTCCGGTATTGGTTATGTATGGTTATCTAGTTCTCTTCCAGTAGTGCTTGAACGAGGGTGAACCATATTCTATTCAATGCTGTTTCCTCGCCACTTTTCGAGGAAATGGCTCACATCCCACGGCTTACAGCGGCCAAATGTTACAGCAGCGCGATTGCTTCGAGCAATTTCGCCCAGTATCTGACGATCGGTTCGACGTACAATGAGAGAGAATGGAAGTGTAATTTCGTAAACGAAATGCAAGTTAAAACAATTAATTTGCATCGCATTTCTAAAATCACCTACGTGTCAGGTTGCTGTCTTGAAAACGTTTCAAGTTGTATGCTTAACCCTAGTGTTTCTTTAACGCAGTCTCATTGCACTGGTCTGAGTTTTTCGCGGTTTTATTGAAGATCTTCGGATAATTTCTTTTGAATAAATTCGGCTTGGTAACGATGTCCGCACCATTTCAGTTATTGTCCATTCATCTTTTTCTCTGACCTAAGTCAATACGTTTCCTTGTGTTGACCGTATGTGCGATAGGTGGGTGGAGGGAAGCCGGGGGGCCCTGAAATGAACGAGGTCTGAGGCTTGTCAGTGCTGCACAAAGTGAAGAGGGTCGTTGAACAAGGTGAGGTGGAGGGTAGGTTTGTGGCGGATTCTATGGTGGTTTTCGACGAGGAAGATTCGACCCAAATTTCAACGCAAAAATACAAATTATTTTTAAAATGAGATGGTCTTAGCAGTAGGAGCATCCAATTGCCTACCTTATGGTGTTCCTCCAATGGTAAGAATTCTCCCAATTTTGCGCTATCTTAAGGTGTCCTTCATTATTGGGAAATTTCTTGTGCTATCTATGCAATCCCTCACCTTTTCACTTCCTCCTGGTGCGCGTATTTGGCGCTCCAGTCGTGTTTTGTGATCGGAGAGTTACGGCTTGATTCTCAGTCCCAACACAGTACACATGTTTTTCTCCGGAATTCTATTTATTTCCATTAATCTGTCTTGGTTTCAACACAGGTTTCTGTTCCTCCTCTTTTCCATCACTTTTGTTCCTCTCCTCCTCATCTTATTCGTCGTTTCGCCGCCCGAAAATAACAATTTTCATGTGTTGTTTTTTCAAACCGGGTTTCACCTCGGCCACCGCCCCTTTGCTTTAGTGAGGGGCGTCTGCCAGACACCCATCCAAAGTGAAGGGGGCGAAAGCTTTCTCTCACTATCGCACTAGTGGTGTCGCCCACTGAGTACCCACCCATCTATTGAGGATACAAAACCACCGCTCAGGATTTATCCAACTTTTCTAACTCATTCATTCATCGGAGCTGATTTTCAGGTGCAATATCATGCCGCTTATGAAAAGAGTAAAGGAACTAAAATCGATGTTGCTGATGATCCAGAAATGGAACGACATCGAAAGAACATGCAGGTATGGTTTTTTAGATAGTTATGGTGCGTGCGTGTTCGCATGCAACACCTCTCTTTCCAAAGTTTGATTAGTGGGTTTTTGTGCATGGTGCAGCAGGATTTGAACTAGTTGCATGAGTACTTTTTTTGCACACCAAAGGAAAAATCGGGGCAATTACAGGGGATATATTAAGAGGGATGAGCTTTTTCGTTATTCTGTTTTTACTTTCACGGTCTGTTGTCGTAAATAGTACCCGCGAGGTATGCAGTCGCAAAGGGGAGGGAGATACCTCGTCATGAAGTCTCTATCTCCATGCATCTACCTTCTCGAGTGCAGATGTGAGATGAGCTTCCCGGATAATCCTGGAAAATAACCTTGATGTTCGGAAAGCCGGAGCATTAGGTAAATTAGCAGCTAGAAACGTTCTGCGGCATGACGCTAGTGATCATTTGGGAGCCCAGATTTTCCCCACTGTGTGGGCGTTAGTTTTCTGCAGAGCAGCATCTGCCGTCCGTGAGGGGGGGGGGCACTGAACCCTACTTTGAATCTTCTGATTTGTTCATGGTTTTAAGTTTCTGGAAGAATCGGTTTCTCAGAACGCTTGTATATTTAACGTTATGGAACTGTCGGCATAGATTTCAGTGATAGATGGAATGCTTTGAAAATTATGGCGAGGTCACGTATATCACAATTTTTAAAAATTCTGTTACATGTACATACAGTGGGCGTCGATGGCGGTGACCCATCAATGGCCTCGAAAAAACGCGGCGCGACCGCGCCGCTCACGATGGAGTTGTCGCTGCAGTGGCGGATCTGGCTTTTTTCGCTATTTGTTAATCACATTTGGTGTCACCTAAAAAGAAAACTAACTAACTGTCAAGAACACCCCATAGTTTGTTGTTCTGGAGGGGATTCCTGTTCGAGCGGCGCGGTCGCGCCGCGTGCTTTTCGAGGCCCCAGAGGGGTCACCGCCATCGACGCCCACTGTATGTTTGGCAATTAATATTTTGTGATGTGCGTCTGCTCATTCGATGACTCCGTTTAGTATCGCTTTCGGTGAACGGCTTTTCATGGCTTTTTCTCTAGGCGAATTGTTTTAGGCTCAATCGCAAATCGCTTATACTGGTGAACTAGACAAAAGAAAGAAAATGGAAGAAGTGCGTCCGAATTTCGTACCAGCAGAAGGTTCTGGTAAGCAATTCGATTTTGCAAGTGATGTTATACCTGCATAATGTTATGAGCCGGTTGGCATGGTCATATTTTATTGTTGTTGTTGCACCCTCATTTCAATGTTTCTTCATCTCTTCACTAATTCCTATTGTTTCGAATGAAATTCTAGTGTTGTTCTCCCTTTTACATTCAAACTCAAAACTATTGAAACTGGGTAGTGGAGTCGATCGTGAAGGAATGTGGGTTTAACGCGTTCTCTTATGTTTAGGCAAAGAAAAGACACCACCACCGGCCAATGCCCCGGTAGTGAAGACACCACCGGCCAATGCCCCGGTGGGCACAGAAAAAACATCACCGGTCAAAGCCCCGGTAGGCAAAGAAAAGACGCCACCGGCAAAAGCACCGGCGGCAAAAACAGCGGCCAAAGCAGGCGGCCACGCGCCTGCAGCGACAGCAAAGAAATGAAATTATCAGCTTTGTTTTTATAGTACTCACTATCTACACTTTTGTCGGTGCTACTCTACTCGGTTTTGTTAGGCTCAATTATTCATGGTTATACGTGTAGTCGTTTAGTTGGCTTTCTTCCTTGGCTTTACAGTTTTGGTTTGTAGCATGCTAGTCAGTTTTCATTATATACCGTTTTCTGCGCATCATATTGATCAACGTTTGCTCATGATTTATTTTGGTGCTCAAATTGCCACGTTGCGCGCTCATAAAGTGTTCTTTTACCATGTGCAGTGTTATACATGAAAGGCCGGTCATTTGCAACCATAAAGACATAGACCGATTTGGTCTGAGTCTGAGAGCTCACCAAGCACAACAGATTACCATCATCGCTGAAGGTCTGACCCTATAGTAATCAGCAACTAATTTTGCATGTGAGTGCCTTCTCAGAATCGATTTAATCTGGTTATCTTACAGTCTTTTGCATTCCTCTACGCTCCTTTCTGTTTTACCTGAAATGACTGCATGGGCGACAACGTGGCATATTTGACATGAGCGGCTCTGATGTGCAGATTCGTGTTATTCTTTGTTTTCGTATTTTTCGAGTTTCATTTTCAAGTTTAGGTGTTGGAGAAACCTCCCTGAAGCGAAGTGCTGACTGTTTTTGTCGAAAGGAAAACTCCTATGCTGCACTTCTGAAAAAAATCCCCTTCAAAGAACCACTAGTGGCTATAGTGCTCTGTCATTTGCACAGGAAGCTCCAGCTGTCGCAGTGCACTACGCCGGGACGCTGTTACTTTTGGCCAGAGGGCTAGTATGAACCATGGGGTGCGGCAGGCAGCCAGGGTTCCCCTTTGCGGCAGAATTCAATCTGGGGTGTGGGCCTCGAAAGCTGGAGTTAAAGTCCTTGTCACAAAATAGAGGGATTGCGCGCGCGGTTTCTCAGCGTCAACACTGCAGGATCGCCGTGGGACCTGCTCGACCCTCTCGCTTGGAGCATGCTCTTTCTGCATCTCTCGTCTGGGTCCCGCCCCGATTCTGCAGTCACGAAATCCGTCTCTTTTCGAAAAGGACTGTACCAGAAGACACTGCAGCGAGATGGTGCACTCAGTGGTTTCGTGTGCGGAAACACGAGACACCTGCAAATATGAAGCATATGGATCTAGTTAGTGGGGCTCGAGTTCACCTTTGTGACCAGCTTGCGTCGTTCTTTTAGCTCTCCTTTCTTAAAATATCGGTTTGAGTTCGATAGCTTACCACAAAATCTACTATCTTTACCACAAAATCTACTATCTATCTATTGCTCTCTTAGATTAGTTCAGCCATTGCTTTTTTTTTCAATTTCCCCACATTTCAGAGTCCCACTCAGTTTTGTCGCCTTGCGAGTTGTCGCCGGGCGGCAAGTGAGGGGCGGGGCACGTCGTTGCCGCCGAACGCTCGGCTAGTTTTGCCGCGCGCGGCAAAAATGGTACGGGATGTTCCTTGTCTCCGCTTGCTGGGCGATCTCGCCCCGGCAAAATACTATGAGTGACCCCGGCGCAGCAACCCGATATGTTATGACCATAGGTGGAATAGTCTTGCAAATAGTTCTTCCGTGATGGTTATCCGTGGAAATCGGGATCGAAAAGTGAAGGTGGTCAGCCCCAGTAGGCGTCAACCGGGGAGGGGTGGGGTATCAAAGCTGAGCCTATGATAAGTTAGAGGAGACAGAGAACTGTGTCAGAATATGCAAAACTGGTAAGGCGTCAGGAAAATAAGCACAGAAATGTAGTCCACAATTTTTCGTTTTCTCCCAGGAATTTTCAGGAAATTCTGACGCGCTCTGAAGTGCTGCGACATGATCGGTAATCAGTAGCACTTGCTGAGTTCGATAATACGTGGATATTTGGCACAGGTCCTCTGAGTAGCTCACAGTTGGCGTGGGAAAATCCGCAAAATTAGGTGCACGGCAGGGTTGGGTCCTCGTCTCGGCCTGCCACGCGCCAGATATTCACTTTTTCTCGAATGCGCGGTTGTCTGGTATTAGGTGAAGGTTCCCTCTATCGAACCATATACAACACATCTATGGTGGATCACTGCTTTTAACTGCCAAAGAGCCCAAACATCGGGTATTTTAGAA
>JARK01000164.1:55852-91041 GCA_000688135.1 Ancylostoma ceylanicum | reverse complement strand
GGTGGGGCAGCGAGTCTGTTTCATGTAGTCTTCCGCATTTGAGGAAGCACTCGTCTTTTAGCCATGCTTATCATCACAGAGGTGCTTAAAACTGGGCACTATGCCATGTATTTGGGGACAATAAGGGATACTGAATTGTCCATAGATCATAAATACAAGCTAGCTTGGAAGATCCAACGATTTCAAAACGGTCATTACCTATCTTATCTCGATTACTGTAAAGATTCGAATGTAAAATATTACTTGAAATGGTTTCCTAGTTCGCTTGTCTTTGAACCTGGGCATTTTGAATGTTGTTTAATTGTATCAATTGCTTCTGCCTTTGGGCTGGGGCCACTTTCAGACCTCTGACGACGACGGTTGCGTTGAAACGTTAGGTCAATAAAGATCCACCGTAACAACCTGGTGCGGCAGAAGCAATTGATACAATTACTTGAAATATACTATTCTATTAAAAATTTGATTTGAGATGCCGGAAGTACCATTCCGAGAGCAAGTCGCCCAAGGAATCACCGACACAATTGCTAAACGCTACCGTGACAAACGGCGCGCTGCAATGCACGCGGCAGAGAAGGCACAGTACGTTACCAGTAACCGAGCATAAACGTTCAGTCAGTTGTTGTTCGTGGAACGTGACTGAAAATAACTCGCTTTGCAGTAAAACACCGCGTTTCGGTTCGGCACGCTCTTCAGCTTTGTCGATGGCTACTCTTTCACCAGCCGCTCGCCGTCTTGCTTCCAACCAGCTCGGTATTCGATTACCGTCGTCAGCGCAGCACATGCGCTTGGTGACGCCCACAAGGTAACGTGGAGAGTTCTATTTGAATAGCTCTTTGCTTTATCCTGGATATTTTTGCTCACATCGCATCTGCCTCATTTTTTTTTAGGCCGAGCACTTCTCGACTTACTCCTACTGTACGTGCATCTGTCACACCTTCCAAACAACCGTCTTCCACAGCTGCAAACGCAGATAAGCCACTTTCGTCCATAACTGATAACCTCATGCCTATATCGTCAGATGAAAGCGGAACCTCACAAGAAGGACGCTGTCGTGCTAGTGACTTTTTCTGATAGTAGTTTCTTTTGCACCGTTTGATAGTACAACATTTTAGTTGTTGAGTTGTTGATGGGTTTATTTCCATTCCTTCTAACCTCTTGTTCAAGATGTGTATTTTTCAACTCACTTTCTCTGAAATATCGGTCATGGCTTCTAAATCACTTATTAAGGATAAATTATTTTGTCATTGATTGGTGTGAATGAGCTTCTATTCTTTGTCAAAAGTTCATTCCAACCATATGTGCACACCAACATGGAGATTGGTTATGTCTGCTATGAGCCGATTGCTTTTTTTCTTCATCATCTATTCTCCGCACACTAAATTTCAATCCTAAGATCGTGATATAACAGCGCCCTGCTATCCAGCGGCACGATGCGACTCCAAATTCGCTGCAGATTTTGTAGGAAGGCATTTTATCAGCTTGGTTCAGCAACAGTCGATTCATAGTTCCATACATCTGTTAGTTTATACAGATGTGTTTTTTGCAGTATTAGTGTTTGCATGGGAATATAAAATACCTATGCGCTCCATCCATTATGTAGATTGATTTTCATATTAATTTGCGACCTTCTTTATTAAGCAGTAATGGAGGGAATCGTAGAGATGATGGAGCTTGGCTAACATTAAACATTTGGCTTGATCAAGTTTTTTTTCTGAGAAAGTCGATATTTAGGTTCTCGGCATTCTAAAACAAGTTGCTACTTCGCAATGAGCAATTTGAGCATTTTCAACAGACGTAACTAATAAGTAGAATTTTGAGGCATTTTTGATCAATTCCGACTCGGAATTCGCTTTCTTCAAAGCTGGATCTGGCCATGTAGGGTCAAATACCTAGTGAGATGGTGCTAGCTAACGCAGTGCAGCATGAGAAATAAGAAAGCGTAGAGCGTCATACCTGGTGACCGCGTCCGACACCTGCGATTAGTATAGCCTCCCACCTCCCCTCTCCCAGAACCCCATCTCGTACGCCAAACGTACACAACAGGCGCAACATGACCGCTATGTGTTCTATAAGTTTGCATGGTTAGAATACGAGATGTGATTTTTGGGGCTGGAGGAGGTGGGAAGTTCGCCCAATCGCAGGCGCATGTTCCGGATTCGGCCAGGCGCTCACACTTGAAGTCACATCTTCAGTATAGCACGCATCCAGTATTAAGGGCAATCTCTACTAGATCCCGTGCGTTTGACTCGCGTGCGTCTGTATGATGAAGGATAGGGCTAGTCGCATTGCTGACGCAGTTTATACGCACGTGTTTACGGCCTCACAACTGCCGCGCATTCTTTTCATTGAGGATGTAGTTTATATGTACATGTCGTGTTGATCGGTCTTTATGGAAAATCTTTTGCAAATGGATCCGTGCGTCTAATCAGTATAAATTGCCCTTAACATGCCGAGGTTGACTATGGCTTTTCCCACTTTTTACAAATCAAATTATTTTACCAATATTTCGGCTTCAGGGTGTGTTAAAGAATTCACTTAGAATGATAATCAAATGAGCATTTTTGGAAGGATCCACTGGGATTGAGAAGTGACACCTCAAATTGGTTGGGGAAACAAAACACTCGAGCGAAGCTGAGTATTACACTGCCTATCAAAGCTATAAAATAAAAAACGATCTGAAAAATTAGACAAAGTTTTACTTTTTCCAACGAATAACCATCAATGTCAGATGCAAATTGGAATTTCGCAAAGTTCCCATGTTTCACAGCACTTTGTTTACGTTGTTGCATGGAAACTCTGATTTTCGTACTACCACCAGCAGCAAATATTCGGTTCTGTGCAAATTAATTGAGTTTTTCGATGGGTAACTTCGAATGTTCATAGCTCAGTTCAAACGGAATTTTCCTGAACGAAATAAGCACCATTAGAATCTACACTTTTTTGCCAACGTTTCACAAGATCATGAATCCCCTTGCTATGGAAATCCGGAGTCTTGGAGGCAGTGAGCTCGCGGAAGGCATTTTCAGTATTGGTCTGATTCTTGAACACTTTTCCTTAGATGAGGTTGTCGAGGTGCCTGAAAAAGTGATAATCCGTTGGCGACAGGTCTGATGAGTGCCTTGGATGAGGCAGTATTTCGCAACCCAGGTCGCTCAACTTCTGGGATGTTTTTTTGCGAAAAGTGGGGTTTGGCGTTATCGTGGAGAAGGATCGGACCTTTTCTGTTGACAGCTGCTGGGCTTGCGCACCAGGTTCTTACGCATTTTGTCCAACTGTCAACAATAGTTATCCGTATTGATGGCTTCGCCCGCTTTCAGGAACTCATACTGCGAAATTCCCGCAGAATTCCTCCAAACAGTGAGCATAGTCTTTTTCTTCTGTGCAACTTCTTCTTCGGAAACTGTTTCGCGGGCTCATCTCTGTCCAGCTATTGTGAGGACCATTTGCGGTTATCGTATAGAATCCAATTCTTGTCGCAGGTCACGATTCGGTCAGGTCGTTCTTATTCCGCAAAAGCAACTCTGTTGAGATCTGGTATTCGTTTTGTTTTGTATTTGTTCAGCGTTTAGTCCATGCGGCCCCCAATGGTCCATTTTCTTCACCTTCCCAAGTTTTTCCAAGTGCTTGGCAATAGTGGAAAATGACATTTGAAGATCTTCCGCTAACTCACGCACAGTTTTCCGTGGGTCCGCTTCTACTAGAGACTTCCAGGCGTCGTCGTCATGTTCACGGATCCGATCTCGACCTGGTTCATATTCAAGGCTTGTGTCCCCGGATCGGAACTTTTGGAACCAGAGTTGGGCAGTGCATCGTGAGACGACATCTGGTCCTCATGCTTTCACAATATTTCGTTGGCCTCCACTGCTTCCGTCCACGTTTGAACTCATGAAGCAAAATTGTACGGATTTGTACCTTGGAGAGCATCTTGGATATCCGGATAGAACCAGTCCTCGAATGGGCTGTGAAACAAATGAAAACCAGAACATGATTGGGCGATAAGCTTGATAAGCTTTTGAATGATATGCAACAATGGCAACATCGAATGAAAAGTACATGAAAAACAGTGGGTCAAAAGCTGATCTGCAAAAAGAGCAATTAATTTGTACACAATAATAAAAACGTTGTGCTCCTCGAACAGAGGAAGATCAGTGGTTTCATGTAAAAGGAGGCCAGAGCAGAAGTGAAGTGCAGCAATGGGGTTCAGAAGAATTGGAACGGAGTTGTAAGGAGGCTCACTATGTAGATGTGCAGATCTCTTACTGAAATACGATGTGCACTCGCGAATAGAGAAAATTTCAAGGTGAGGTTGGAGTGACATGAACTTCGAGGAAGACTGCTATTACCTTTTATTTCGAAGAGTATGTACAGTGGGCGTCAATGGCGGTGACTCGTCTGCGGCATTGAAAAGAACGCGCGCGACCGCGCCGCTCAGGCAAGAATCGTCGCCGCAGCGGCGTATATGGGTTTTCTTGATAGTTTTTCATCACATTTGATGACATTTAATAAGAAAACTAACTGACTATCAAGAAAGCCCCATAATTTGATGTCCCGGAGAGGTTCCTCGCTCGAGCGGCGCGTTCTCTTCGAGGCCGCAGACGGGTCACCGTCATTGACGCTCACTGTAGATGAACAGGGAGGAATGGAACAAAGATGGGTCCCCGCAGAAAAAGGAACACGAACTTCTCAAAATTTCAGAGGAAAGTTATTGCGGAATTAATTTTGAATTCAGTTAAGTAAACCAAATATAAAGAAATCAATTGATTATTATCTCACTTCATTTGAGCCGTACTTCGCTTACTTACACACTACCTTTTACGTTGTACATCAATCGTTCTATTGTTTTTGTGTTCCGCTTTTGTTTGCGTCATTTTTGTAGCTTTTCCTCAGAAAGTGTGGTTAACATTAGGTAATAATATTGATTCAGTGTCTTCGTGCCACCTAGGCTGCTATCAAAGCACGGCACGTTTACTACCGTCATTCAAAAGCCTCAAAATCTGTATTTTAATTGGATTCACGTACGTAATACCCATCTAACACCTGGTCTTTTTCTTCAAATCTTGTGGTGAAAACAGCTCGGCGGAATTCCATGTTGTTCTGATGTATGTTGTGGGTTCTTCATCGCAGATACGGCCCAAACGCTTGATTCCTCGTCTAAACTGTTGAATATCATCGTGAGGGAATACGTAACGGCACTATACCCGCATATCGTGGATTAACGTGTATGATTCCATGTTCATGACATAGCAGATCTTTTTAAAACCCGTATTCTTATTACTTGTGCGGTGGTGGCTGGTCGGCTTATTCTGCACTCCACTTTGCCCTCCACATCATGACCCTATGTCGTTTACTAAAACTCTATGAGCACCATGACAGACTATCGCCTAGCCACATGGCCTAATCGAAATAATGAAAACGTTTAACGATGGATTCGCTGAAAGTTCGATTATTGGCAGCGACTTAGCACCAAGTGGAATTGGAACACACGATGGAGAAGGACAGGTGAGATGTTCAAGGAGGGACGGAGGCAAGTCTACTGGATACTTGAAGCTATTTCCCACATCCAGGTACGGTTCTATCCCCTCTGAAGCTGTGAGTGTTATCGCGACATTGACCTCGTAGTACATCAGCCAGTGGCACACGTTTCGTTACGCTTATAAGCGATAGACTTGCAACTCCATCCGTCGTCCAGCATTCGTTGCAGTGGTCCGGCACCCTTTAGTGGTAGATGTGATGAGTATGGCGAGCGCACATTCAGATGAATGCCAATGAGCTACACTTCTTTTCCCATAGACTAAGGAAAGGTCCAATGCGAGGTGCACTGCGTGCCCTCAAGGAGAGCAATCGTGGCTGCTTTCATGTGACCATTATCATGAATAGTTTTATCGGCCGTAGCATCGAGGAATCGATAATCCTTACAATTAGTGGATTTATGTTCACCGCTTGCACTGGATCTTATGTGGTTCTATTGAATATGAGAATTATTGGTGTTGGCGATGCTTCTGTTGAAGATGAGAATTATAAGTCACAACGATGCTGCAAGCCAACGAGGCGCTTTTTACTTACTCTTCTCACTGTGCTCGCTCTTGTACAGTATCTAACTACTTTATCTATTTCTGTTTGAGATGCAGCGAAGGCAATCGGACCCGATGATGAGCGAGCGACATTCTGCGCTTATGAGGAGCGGACGGACAGGGGCTTTGAAGGCTGCTCTATTTGCAGAAGAAGACAACATTCCTGCCCGCTACACTCATATTGAAATGAGCACAATATGCATGCACTGTTCTGCTCTCCATCAATTGTCGTCGGGTTTACGAGCTCTCCTAGGAAAAATTAGGGTGCTAGTAGATTTCAGAGCGAACATTCGTAGCTACAACAATGTTTTCGCTACAGCATCTCTGTCAAAGAAGATCGACTTACTACGTGGATCGGGAGTACATCGCTCCCATCTGCACCGGCACGCATTGGGCCCATTAGAAGCAAACTCTGAACGCCATGTTCTGGATCCTCGCAAAGCCTGCAACGAAAGGTTGGCCCTTTCTTCGAGCAGAGGCTGTTCCCGAGTTTTGATGGAGATTCATCAATACACATTGAATTTCATCAACCCGTTCCTGAGGTCCTTCCAGATAATGGCTGATGTGATCAAGGAAAAATGAAACGACGAGAAAACAGTACTGCTCCCATCATTTGAATGAATTTTGAAGATAGCACCAATGTAGATCGTCGACGATTGTTTTTCTCTATTAATTTGATGAAAAATACGACAGGCAAGTACATGAGTAAGTGGCCAATCACAAAATGGAAGATAGACAACATATTATCTGTGTCCCCGTATTCGAATGTCCGACTATCAATGTTATAGAGATACCAAGTTGGACTTTCTTCAAATCAGCCGAATTAGCCGATTGCGTTTGTAGTTACGCACACAAGTATGCAATTACAAGTATAGACGAGTTATGAAGGAACTATGGAAGCTGAAACCTGTGCAAGAGAGACAGTGGTGCACTACCATACAAATTATTTGAGAAGATACGCTGGTTATACAGTGTAGTAGTGAAAGTATTGTATTGAAAGAAGCACCAAAACAGGAAACAAGTATAACAAAACAAGTTAGACGTTTACACGTGAATTTTCATCTCATCGGATCTGTACATTGACCATTTTTCATAGATATACCTCTCATAGTGCATCAGATTAGCAGCCATATCTGAAGGTGAACTCAGTATAGTTGAAAGGTTGCTGAAGCACAAAAAAAGGTTTCAAGTAAGGTGACCTCCTTTGTGATAACACTAGTATTCCGTGAGATAATTATTACCTTGCAAAACAAACAATCTGTTGGAACATGTTTATGGCGCGCGTATTTGAGTTCTCGCCTCAAAAACCGTCAAGAGACAGTCAATATTATTAAGAAATTGAAAGAGGATAAAATCAACACTAACATTTCCATTGAGGTCGATGTTTTTGGGCCAACATAAATAGTTTCATTTGTGATGTATTTGGGGCTCTGGCGGTTCGCCTAGGGGTGACAAAAGTCCTTCTTTCCTTCAGATTTATTGGAAATCCTCGAATCGGCCCCTCACTCCTGCCCTCGCGTCGTCGATCGTTTAAGCGCGAAACGTAAACTGAGGCTGCGGCTGGCTGCCGTTTTATAGCAAGGGGCGGGGCACAAACTGACTCTCCTGAGGCGGATCGAGCGCGCGGATAGCATATACATAAGTTTCGAAATACACGCATACATAGAATCAACAACGGAACGAGAACTTCAAATTGAGGTAAGATAATGTGATAACGTTATGATGGATATCACATGGCTTTCCGGGGAGAGGAGTCATCCCGACTCAGTGCCTTCGTCCGTGAGATTCACGATGGTGCGGCGACTGTGGGCGAGGGTCCGGTCTTCTTTCACGGTCTCTGCCTCAGCGTTCTTCACGGCCATGGCTCTCTCGCGTGACGGAGTCGTATCGGCGATCCCTCTTGGCAGGAGCTTCGTAGTGTCGCTGTGTCGGGATCGTGTGACGGTGTCTTTCACGAGGCTCCCCAAAAGAAATGGCTCGATTGTGACGTCGTCTCTCTGGATCTTCAATTACAAAATAGTTCGGTTCCCTCTCGTCCTGACGGCGCTTGGCCTTGACTTTCTTATCTTGACGTTCTTCATCCTTTAGCTCTTTGGACGCATAGTCGAACTCGGGAAGTCTGACGTCGTTCACTGTCATGCGCAACTTCTCCGAGGAACAGGAGAATTTTCCTGTCCGTGAAAGGAGCTCTCTTGTGACGAGGATCCATTCCAAGACACAGAGCGGGATGCGTGTATGGTGACTGCTCCAACACGTCACCATAGTGGTCCCTTACAAGTGCGTCGAAATTGCAAGAGAGCTGTGTCATGTACCGAACAAATTCAGTACACACTTCTCCCATGCGTTTCCATTCATGTTCGTGTTCTCGGGCATCTGATCAGGCCATACCACTATTATGGACCTGGTGATCGGCGCATTCAGGAGCTCCTGTGCGAGCGTGGGGAAGTGCGAATAGATGTATACCGTCACGTTCTCTTCATACCCGGTCTCCGCGTTGACCTGTGAGAAGGCTGCTGGTAAGGCTATGGAAACATCGTGATCGGTGTTGTTTGCCAAGCATGGCGCTTCTACATGATCGAGCATGGAGTTTGCGGGGGTTAGGTATTCTCCAAGATTGAAGTCCACTGGCCATGAGAATACAACAGGGTGAACGAATCGCACACCTTTTGCGGTCTCAGGCCTCTCGGCATACGGATTCAGATTCATTGGAAATCCTCGAATCGGCCGTGCACTCCTGCCCTCACGTCGTCGATCGTCCAAGCGCGAAAAGCGAACTAAGGCTGCGGCTGGCTGCCTTTTTATAGCAAGGGGGCGGGACTCAAACCGACAGTCCTGAGGCGGAGCGAGCGCGCGGATAGCACATACATAAGTTTCGAAATACACGCATACATAGAATCAACAACGGAACGAGAACTTCAAATTGAGGTAAGATAATGTGATAACGTTATGATGGATATCACACATTTTCCATATTCTCGATATAATTTCTAACTCATCGTTAGAGAGGTATAATTGGTTCTAGGCCCGGCGCGTATTGATCGTGAAGGATCAACGGAAAAGACGCGTTCGCTCTTTGAGTGCATGGCTCCAGGCAAGGAATCATGAAGGAGCAGTGGAAGAAGCGCGCTTACTGTTTAGTGCATGATTGTAGAGCTGCAAAGCCCTATCTAAGTCCAGGGCTTTGAACATATACTATGACCAAGGAAATCGTTGGCGCAGGAGAGTATGTTAGCATGTTGGAATCTTACGATACGAACTGCATATGAAAATTTGTCGTAATTGCTGTAAATTTTCGAAATAAATTTTTAGAGAATCTCCTCAATTGCATTGTAGATTGCTGAAGATTACTACACATAGGAGCTTGAAGACTGCGGAATTTTCACGAAATTTTGGGAAAGAAATTAAAAACTCCAAAATCGACAGCTGTGGAACTCGGAATTTGCTAGCATCATTGCTGATCTCCCGGAATAAGCAGGTGCAGATTCTGGAAGATCCAATGTCTGCACGTGTGAATTTTGGATTTTGGAAATTCCAGAATCTGCATGTGTGAATTTTCGATTTCCAAGATTTATTGAGAGTGCAGATTCTGGAAATGTTGGACATGTTCGGTCTCATCAGCCATCGGTCCTACGTACCACGTAAGAGAGACTATTGTAGAGAAGTCGATATTATAGATCAGATAGTACAAGATTTCACGAAGAGATGGAACTGCGAATTCCATGGAGTGGACTGGGGCTTCTTCCATTTTATTTCAGTTGTATACGCACCACTCAAAAGGATGGTAATGACCGACAAGAAGCTAAGATTTTGGAGAATTAGGACGTTTTGCTACAAAAACTTAGTTGGCACTGTTTTATATCGTTATTCAAGCGGTAGACCGTAGATAATATAAGGTATAGCCAAGTGATGCTCACATGTCCGCAACGACACTCTGCTGCGGACTTTCCGCAATAACGTTGAATAAAAGCTTGGTTTACCAGATCTGTAATGTAGACCGTATGTTTGTCACTTCAACAAGTTGGTTCTTGAGATGAATTCCAAGGGCAGAGAAATTCTAATAACCGAAAATTCGCTCCTAGTATACCTTTTTGTGGCCACGTAGGTAGTGGCATTCTCCACTGATAACCTCATGTTGTAAGCGGTAATATTCACGTTTAGATCTGTAAAGTTTCATTCCTGGCTTGAGTGCTATTCTCTGCGTGTTTGTATTCATTTAATATTCATATTTTCTCTCAACTCCTCTCTATTTTGTATTGCCCATAAATTGACAAAATGGCGGCAGGTATGTTGTTGATGAAAGTGATGTCTGTGCTCTGATTGTCCATTGTGATACTGTGTTTCCCTTTTTCTGGTGCATCTACGAGTGCATAAATAAATGAATAAATAAATAAATAAATAAATAAATAAATAAATAAATAAATAAATAATTTAAAAGAGTGCGTGAATAATTAACTATATAAATAATAAGTGACTTCAGAATTCATCTGAGAATCGCCGAGGCACTGAATGCGTATTTGCCTTATTCAGTGACTTGCGGGGGCATGCGATATATAATACCAAGACCTCCGAAGACGACGATTAGATCGAAACGTCAAGCTAAAAACAAATCTGTACACCTAACAAGCCTGATCGGCACAACAAGAACAGTAATATAGAAGATTACAACACAGTGCCCAGGTTTGAAGAACAGAGAACTTGGAAATTGATACCAAGACCATACCTCATCCTCCTAGACTCTTCTGGTACTGGTTTACCGTTGGCCTCGGTGAGATCGAACCATCGACCGTTTGTGCCACAGTGCACCTCTTGTCAATGCTCCACACGCGCCCTCTATGTGATTTACAAATAAAGCTAGAATGGATAGAAAATCGATCGTTGTGCTCTTCAGAAATCTGGATTCAGAAGAGCTACTTCGCCGTAGAACAAGATTGATTGTTGTGCGAAAAAAATATATATAAAAACGTGATCATTATAACTCAGGCAGTAACACAGGGCGACACGACAGCGAGTACAGGGTGACTCGACGCGTTATCCTCTGGTCACCTGGTGCTTGTGACTGCTTCGTGCAAAGAAGATTTTGACCTGAAAGTGTGCGAGAAGAAAAATGCAAACTTTTTGGCTCCTATCCTCAGCTTTGTCACAACATTCGGGGCCCTTATGATTCGAACCTACGCTTCTCATCGAACTTCGTCTTTCAAGCCCGTTTTCTTATCCACTCGGCCCTTCGCGTCCTCACACCCCGCTCTTTTGATCTAGGTTCTGTCAGCGCTTCTTTGGCAATTACCGAGAATGTTGAGGTCCGCCTCGCCAGATTTGGCGGTCCGTCACAGGGTTCTGTCTGATGCGGGCCCATTGCGGTCGAAGGCGTGAAATTCATCAATTAGAAATTCTGGAGCAATTACTCCACTTAGTCATGATTTCTCCTGACCATTTTACCTTCCCGTTGACTGTACGTGCAGGAGCAGCCAGTGGTCCCTTTCGGACCATCCCACGTCACAGAATCAATCGAGGATGCGGACGGTGATGTCAATGAAAAGTGCAGAAGCGCAGACAATCTGCCGCAACTTGGCGGTTGAAGTTCGGCTACTAGGACAGACCTCTGACTTCAACATTGCACAGATGGGATTGAAATGGACTCACGATTCATTCATTCAGTGCTCTACAAAGGCAATTGTTATCATAGTCTCTTCAACGTGGCGCTCACCACTTCAATTTTCGTTAGGATCACGACTCACGGCTAACTTGCAGTCCCTCAATGTCACTCTCATGAGCTAGTTCTGCAGCTCAAGAACAATGCCAAAAAGAATTTTCGGCAAAACTTTGGGGACCCCTGTATGTAGCGTTTAAGTTTTTCTCCCATTCCTGATCACAACACCTCGAGTCACCACTACGTTCCCAACGGAGAACCGATAAAAAAACGAGCGTTGAGTTTTCCCACCGTAAGCCGTGAATTTGGTGCTGCCTTACTCATATGTCAATCCTTCCCCTGCACAAACAGCACAATGAACCGCTTTGCATTCTTTTCGCCGGTTTTACGCGGCGGTGCGCGTATTTTGCAAGGGCAGCAAGGGCAGAACAAATATGGAACTGCCTTAAAGAGTGTCACAATCCTGTCGGTCAACATTAGCAAGAGCTCACGATTGGCTGTGAGACGTCATCAGGATTGGCCATGCAACTGATTGCATGAAAACTCTGGGATTTAACCTATCCTGGACGTCGTCGGTTCATGCAGTCAAATTTGAAATACGAGATATCATTGAGCCAGTAGTTTTGAGCTCGTTTCAGAGAACCGGTAGTGCACTCGGAGTTCTGCAGCGATTGAACTAAAAGTGAGTCATTCACTGTTGAATTAGGGTGCTGGAGGTTTTACTAGGACGTCTTGATTCATTCGGTTTTTTTTGGTTTCTAAGCGCCAAATGTGGAATACGTAGGTGGAGCACGAAGTGGCAAAAACATTGAAAGCCATCAAACTAGAAGAGCCTAGATACTCCTCCCAGCATAAGTGTCTGGATAAGTAACTGCCCGCTTTGGAGTAACTGCCCACAAAACATTTCTAGAACTTACCCGTAAATATGTATCCAGATGAGGTTTTTATAGCACAAATCCACAAAATTTCTTATGACAGCCAGGATGGTTTAAATCTTACGCAAAGCACAAGGAGTGCACTTCCGAACCCCCGAGTCTTAGAAGTTCCCGTTTCTAGTATCTCTTCTCGATTTCAGTATGAAATGTACGTGGGGGGGGGGGGACCAAAAAATAGTCGGAATTTCAATACATGTGGGTATAATAGACACGTTTTCACATCCTCTCTCAGTTTCCACCAATCCCTCTACAGAAACCAGCGAGGCCCTTCTGTTAGCGAGTCGGACATGCTTAGAGACTGTTACTGTGAGAGTTTCCAGTTTTGGGGATGATTTACGAGTGGTTCCGCTTATTGTGTAACTTTTTGCGATTGTCGTTCGCACATGCGTCATCGAAAGCATTTCTCGGCTGTGCTGAGGTTACTTTTTCATGTAGAGAGCAGTGAATTAATGATCAGGCAACTATCTAAACTAGCTAGCGAAAAATGGGTGGATATAATAGTGAAGCCATCGCTAGTACTTTGAGAGGTGATGGCTTGAATTGGCAACAGTTGTAGTGTCATAAGAACAGTTACTAGCCTGAATTTGCTATCGGCACAGTTACTAGCATGAATTTGTTATCGGCAACAGTTGCAGTGGTTGAATCGGCAACAGCTGTGGTGGTCATAGTCAGTAACTTTCATAGCATAGCACAGCGATAGTAAATTTAGGCTAATATACTAATTTTGTAAAAGAAAAAAGATTAGCAATTGCCTAACGCCTCTGATTAGTGGAATACTGAGGACATCCATCCAGAGGCACATGAATGACAGAGATATTAGTTCTTACTCCTCTCATGAGTATCATGGGTTTGTTTTTGCGAACAATCGTGCTGAAGTGTTACAAAAACGTCCTGGAAATTCTGGATGAGAGACTGAGTGAGACAAATTGTGCAATGCGTCATGCATCGTGCTTGAGACAGAAGAGAAACTTACTTAATTAATCAACTGGGGATCAGTTCAAAAATTCGATTATTCGAGAAAGTGTCACCTTTCGTTCTTTTCCTCCAGGATTGTGCTACTCTTTTATTCTCGGACACTCACATTTTCCACTTCCCATCGCATTCATCTCAGGTTCCCACCCCTCCCTGTCCTGCCATTGGTTCACAAGGAGGCTCTGTGTTCCCCAGAGGAGCGGCTCTTCCACATAAGGACTTCAGTGGGCTTTATGCGACATAACTATCTTCCTGGAGATTATACGATTCAACTCCCCCAGGAGGCAGGCTGCTGCCTCAATTCCCCTCCATAGGATTTTAAGTCTACTGCCCTTATCAACTGACTGCGACTTCCATTCGGCCGATGACGTGCACGAATTACATAATTTTGGTAATAGCTGAGGCAGCATATGAAAGCGGTTAGCAATTGATGGGAACATCCAAATCGTCAGTTTTATGGCAGTCTAGGCGTGAACAAATAAAATATTGAGTTGCCTCAGCCAACAATTAAATGGAAGGCAAAAATGTAAATAGGGTGGACAATTGGATAAATGAACGCTTGAACTGTTACACCCTTGGCGAAAGTTAGAATCTAGCAGGTGTCTGGCAGTTTTAATAAACGCCCCGGAAAGCTTAAGACCTACCTGTTACTCTGAAACGGACGGGTTATCCCGGACAAACGCTTTGTTCGAAAGTTTCGTTCAGTCAAATATGATATGCTATGGTAAATATAACGGCTTCTATAAAATTTCATTCAGAAAACTCGTCCACTCCGTAAGAGCGGGTAGCTGAGAACATTCCTGGGGAACGTTCAGAATCCTGCCACTGGTGATGCTGGTTTTTCTGGCTCGGGCTTTGTTGCAACTTGCACTGCGCACGATCTAATTTGTCCCTGACGTTGAAGGTGTGGATTTTGAAATCAAAAGTTGAGGGAAAAATCTGAAAGTTGAGAGGTCTTCAATCGATAGAAGGATATGTTGTCCACAGTATCAAAATAACTAGGAAAAAACGAAGTACATATTCACCCAATTCTCGTATCCTAGCCTCATAAGAGAGAGGCCAAAATCCTTCCAGAAACTGATCAACGACGAGTAAAGACCATATACGTATTCGGAAATGTCCCAGCAATATTTCATCTAGGCGTGAAAAATGACCTGATTTTAGAGAATAATCAGGGAAAATAATCATGTTAACAAACGGTTACTTATGTGAACACCTGTGCAAGACTTTAAAACCTAGATTTTAACAATTGGCCTTGCAGCCTACTCGTTTTACAAGCCCGCTCAATAGATTTAGCAAGCCCTTTCCCTCCGCAGAAGAACTTCTCCTGACTTCGACGCGGCTTCAATTGTGGTTTTTGTTTGGATGTGCTCCTTGCGACGCTCCCCTCCTGAACTAAGCTGACTTTGAAGTCACTTCCTGGTTACGTTGAATTCTGTTGATTTCCAGGAGCAAGCTGGAATGAGAGAGAATTGAACTACCAATCACCTTGATTAGGATTAATTACCCAAGTTTGAGATTTATATCGGTGATCCGCTGCAACTCCGGATTGAGGACGGAAGGAGACTAGGATTTGGCAGCAGGACAATTTTTGGTAGATTTTTGTTCTTTTTTTTATCTTGCAAGACGTTCCCTAACTACTGATGAATCCCATGGAATCCATTGTTTTTTTTTTTGATGTCTCCCTAGTGGTAGGCACGAAAGGAAGCTCAAGTATTCTTTCTCTTTTTGCTCTATTGCTAGAGGGAACACCACCAAATGGTCCCGTAAAATGTAACAGTGAACATCGTAGAGGCATTTAAAGGCAGCACCCACGAAAATTTTTGACATCAGGATCTCAGCATATTTGGGAAGTATTGGGAGAGCTCAACACTTTCTCAGAGGAAAAACATCCCTTTAGTCTTAAAAGTACTGTCTTTTGTAGTTCATAATCCAGTTACGTTCAACAGAAGTGAACGAGTTGAGCAGGCCATGGGATAACGAGCGATGGCAAGAGATCGATAAGGCTGATTTTTCACCGGGCGGATTTTGCCAAAATCAGTTATTTTCTCATGAATTGCGGTCTATCCGCACCGTAACAAAAGAAATAACCATTGGTGAACTAACACTGATTAACAAAGAGGTCATCTAAAAACCAAAACATCATGGAGATCCCTAACAAGGGAGAAATGAGAGAAGATTGAAATTTTGTCAGAAAGTGGCTTTTACTGTGATCAAATAGCTAGATTTACCGCATAATGATAATAGAATAGGATCACAGTTAATAAAAACAAGCAAAAGAGAGAAGATGGGGGGCAAAAGACCGGATTTTCAAAGATTAATGAGGAATTTACTTGAGAAGAACGACGGTTTGACAATTAGATCAGCTGGCAATCGATCTTTCCCGCGCCCCAAAAAGATTTCGGTGCTCTACTGCAACCAAAAGCAACCGCGAAAACGCGTCCAATCAGCTGAGAATCAAGTCCGCCTGAACCTAGACAATCATTTTGTAAGTAGGGAAAAGGACGCTTCCAGTACAGCTTGTTCGACGAAAGTATTCTCGAAGTCCAGGGTTTTTCAAAACTGCCAAAATGTTCGAGACGAAATTTTCCGTAGGTGCTGCCTTTAATGCGTGTCCTCCCAGACGTACCAATTCACCGACCCCGGAGGGATGGATGACTTGGTTGGCCACGGGCGCGATCGAACCATCGATCGTGCGCGTGCGCAGCGAGCCTCCTACCACTGCGCCACCCGCGCCGAGTGGTCCCATAAACTCAGAACAATTGAAGAATTATCTGAAGCCTTAACCAGGGTGGGTGAAATATTCTGTATGGCTAGCGTATTGCCTTTTGGTCCCCTTCAGGACCTTTTTTTTTTGAAGAGCGAACTATTGGAAAGCCAATGAAAAACCTCGCGGAACTCATTCATGACTGACGGTACGTACAGTTTTTCGCCAAAATTTTAATTCTACGACTCTTCATTTTTGCTCGCCACTGGGGAAAATTACTGATATGCTATACTTAGGACCAAATAAAAATCGAATAACTTAACCACTTCAAGTCTCAACTTTGGACCCGGTCCAAAGAATCCGAATGCTGAAAAAGGAGAAAACCTTAAACCTCTTTTTCGTTCCTCAAAACGTGCTTTTTCTCGTCTTTCGGAACTTGTTTAATATCAACTTGTTTAAAATGGAATTTTCGATTGCAATAATATCTAATGCACTATTAGGTCCTATGTATATACTGTACCTAGAAGAAGTATAACAAGTCAATCAGGTCCTTACTTTCACTTCCGGACCCTTGAAAATGCCACTGCATCTGCAGCACATGCTTTTGTTGCATTTTTAGCTCAAAATCCCTCATGCACAAAGAACAAATGCTCTCTGAGTCACCGCTGCTGGTTAGGTAAGCTCTGAGCTTAAAGTTTTAGTGATGATGCACAGCATTACGTCTGTCGCGATATGTATCCCCTCGGCCTTGTCTTTTGCTCCAGTAGATGATCCAACGGATTCTTCATGCCTTGGATGATCTGCTTTAAATATGGCAATGTGGCTCGGCAGTCAATAGATGGCAATTTCATCCCCTCATTATCTAGAAAATTAATTCCATCTGACTTTGAAAAACTCGTCAGAATAGAAGAGTAAAAGCGACGCTTATAGATTCGTAAAGCGTTTTGGGATATGCACTGTCTCTGAGTTCTACACAATCAAGTTTTATGTCCTCGATCATAGCAAGTTCTATCGTATTAGTATGAGTTTAGCCCTAATATGGCCCATTCCTCACAATCCCCGGGGAATTTAGAGGTACAGAATTTTCCTCCATTTTCCTCATCGTGCCCACAGAGTGCTTCAAACTGATTTAGTCGCTCTTTAATAGTTTGTGCGGGACGGTCGCGGTGCGACTGAGTATAAACACAGGCTACTAATTTACAACCATTTGATCTGTTAATTCTCCATTCTCAGGGTTGTGATGCTGGAGGGCTAGTTCTTTGAAAATTGGTTAGGCCTTAGTGCCTTCTGAACCTGGATGCAAATTATCCAGGGTTAACGCATTACCCAGGCTAGGCGTTCTCCTCGTGGGTGCCAGATGGGTAAATTTATAGGGATGTTGGCACATTTACTCTGGGTAATCTCAAAGATGCATGCACACTGGGAAGAAATGAGTTGAAAGAACCTCATCTCACCTGAATTTCTGATTCGAAATCAGTATCAGTTTCTAGAATGGACTCTCCCCAAATCTCCAATTATTGATGCTACTACTATGCTATGATACTACTACCAATACTTAATAAAAATAATTTAAAATAATTTTACTTGCCCACCTTTGGAATCACACTATATCGCAATCAGAGTTTTCTTCTTCTGCCATTAGAAGTGCTTCATTTTTACTTTCTTTATGTGATTGAGGCGCTGTCTTGCACTATTGCATTTTGTGCTGTGTAGAATCTTTTCTTTCAGGCGTTGTGCTGTAATCTATAATTCAGGAGCACCATTAGTGCAAGAAATCAGCACAAACATCTCCTCGTTGCAAAGTTACAGGGTTGGCACAAGGCTCACGTGTACTACGAGTTGAGGAACGGAGCTCACTCTCCAGTGGGCGACATCCACGACGAAAAAAAAAAAAACTCGGCTAGTGGGTGGAGAGCACCTTGTGTCGTCCGTTGTTCGTTTATTTCGCGATCAAGGCCGCCGCCGCCGCTGTCGCCGTGAAATTTTTCGCCGCCAGGGGAGAGATGTATCAATCTCCTGAACTGAGACCGGGCGCTCATTTTCAATAGAAAATGAGCACCCGATCAGGCTGCCACCCGTTCACAAGCGCTCATTTTCTATAGAAAAACAGCACCCGCTCTCAGTTCAGGAGATTGATACATCCCTCCCCAGAAAAACTGCCATCTATCCGCTAAAACCGCAACGCTCACAATAGCTTATTGTGTGACTTGTTCAGAGCTCTGGCTCGTAGTAACAAGTGGTTGAGCTGGATAAGTGCTCTGGCTCCAAAGATGTCGCCTGAACAACATAAATTTAGAATTTCGGACCTGATCTCCCCTGGATTATCGCAGTAGTCCTTTCCCTTCGTCGCCTTCAACTTTATCCTGCCTTATCTATTTGCATTCAAATTATTCGTTTTCCGAGTCACATGCGATCTTAACTACCATATTCGGATTTTTTCAACCATCAACGTACATACATGTATCAGAGCCTGAACTGTGAACATTCCCATAGATTAGAAATTGTGCCTTGACCTGAAGTGATTTTACCCTAATCGGCTCACAAACTAGTAGTAATCTTCAAAAAGTGCATTTCCTTGCTTTCTTTCTTCGACTTTTTCTTCTTTTCGTTTTTGTCTTCTCAGCTCCTTCCATTACTCTCTCTCTCTTCCCCTCTCTTTCTTTCTTTCTTTCTTTCTTTCTTTCTTTCTTTCTCTCTCCCCTCCCTCTCTCCCATTCTCTCTCTTTCCTCCCTCCCTTCTCTCCTACCGTACTTCTTCCCCTCTTCAGTCCTTCCTTTCCTTCATACTCCTCTTCCCTTTCTTCATCTTACGGTTGTCTCCGTGGCAATTAGCAAAGGGTCGGACCCGATCCGACCCGGCCCGTCCCTTGCCGACCCTCAGGTCAGGCCACTGTCTAAGGATCTGAATGGCACTGCATCAACGAGGTTCTGTTACTATAATCATTCAGAGCTCATGTGCTGCACAAATACACGAGAACCATCTAATATCGGCAATTTTGAAAATTCATCAAATTTTCAGAATTTACGTTTTCTCGAAATTCGTGAGTTGTTTGAGCGTAAAGGAACGTGAACCACACAGCCAAATTGAGCAATCAGCGAAGAGAAAACGTTGCTGAATACTTTTGCAGAAAATGAGACTTCCCCATATCCAGAAAGAGTATAAACTCACTTCACAGTTTGGACCGATGAATGATTTCCGCTGCACAATTCTATTTATTAGCATTTTTCTGAGGCCACACATCCCAGGTGACATTCTCACTGGCGTTTCTTACATGTGGAAATGATGTCTGGTAAAACGGTAAAAGTCACTTCTAGATTCTCTCAAATTTGAAATTTTCTAAAAACCCCTCCGCAGATATCTCAGAAGTCCTGTACGGGAGGCTATTATTGGCAGATGGGTGGATATTGTGTAACGTCGCTGCTACACGCTGAAAAGTCTTTTAACCGGTTAAAACTCGAGTATAAGTAACAATTTTTTAAAATAAAAAAAAACTGTGCAATGTCCCCACATAATATGGGGCTGAATGAATTTCGAGCTCATGTTTTGTAATTTTAGGTGATTTTGCATGAAATTTTGAGCAAAACCATGACAAAAAAGAGTGTGAAAAGAATTCTATCAAAATTCCAATCAAGTGACCGCATTCTTGATGAAGTACCTTGTGTCCTCGAAACAAATTTAATGGTAGTGGTGATCTGTAACATAGAAACTGACAAATAATTCGTGATTGGTAATGAAGATGTCGAAAGTGAAGAAAGAATGAGAATTGGAACATGACAAGTTTTGATACTATGGTAAAAATAGAAATGTTACATAATCAGAACGGTCGTATGCGACTTTGACTACTAGAATATTACAAGAGGTCAGGTTCGTGGTTGCTCTAGGTCATCGATGTGACCTTCTAGGATTGGGAAAAGTCTGAGCGAGCCTTCAGCATCGCATTAACCCTAGTAGCACGTGAAGAACTGACCTAATCAGAAAACAGCAAACTCACCTCGCACCTTTCTCTCACACCCTCAGGATTCAGCTCTTACTTTTATCGGCGAGCAAGGACACCGTTGTCGTGTACCTTGTGCATGTAGAAAGGTTTAGGAAAGACATTTAAAAAAAAAAACCTGGTTTGGTGGAGAGCAACTCAAATGATTCACTACATTCTCATGACTGCAATGAATCTACTCGAGTTTTAACCGGTTAAAAGACTTTTCAGCGTGTAGCAGCGACGTTACACAATATCCACCCATCTGCCAATAATAGCCTCCCGTACAGGACTTCTGAGATATCTGCGGAGGGGTTTTTAGAAAATTTCAAATTTGAGAGAATCTAGAAGTGACTTTTACCGTTTTACCAGACATCATTTCCACATGTAAGAAACGCCAGTGAGAATGTCACCTGGGATGTGTGGCCTCAGAAAAATGCTAATAAATAGAATTGTGCAGCGGAAATCATTCATCGGTCCAAACTGTGAAGTGAGTTTATACTCTTTCTGGATATGGGGAAGTCTCATTTTCTGCAAAAGTATTCAGCAACGTTTTCTCTTCGCTGATTGCTCAATTTGGCTGTGTGGTTCACGTTCCTTTACGCTCAAACAACTCACGAATTTCGAGAAAACGTAAATTCTGAAAATTTGATGAATTTTCAAAATTGCCGATATTAGATGGTTCTCGTGTATTTGTGCAGCACATGAGCTCTGAATGATTATAGTAACAGAACCTCGTTGATGCAGTGCCATTCAGATCCTTAGACAGTGGCCTGACCTGAGGGTCGGCAAGGGACGGGCCGGGTCGGATCGGGTCCGACCCTTTGCTAATTGCCACGGAGACAACCGTACTTCTCCTTCTTTTCTTTCTTTCTCCTTCCTCTTCTTGCCTTTACCCTTTCCTTTTTCTTCTTCACTTCCTTTTAATTCTTTTCTTTCTCCTTCTCTCTTTCTTTCTTCTATTTTTTCTTTCATTCCTGCCTATCATTTATTTCCTCACTGCATTTCTTCCTTTCTCCCCTTCCTTCAATTCATTTTCTTATTCATTCTTCCTTTCCTTATTTCTTTCACTTCGCCCTCCCTCTCTTCCATTCCTCTTTCTTCCTGCCATTCCTTTCCTTCGTCTCTTCGTTCATTCTTTCACATGCTTGTTCGTTCATTCTCGTTCGTTCACACTCACATTTATTTCTTTCCTACTTTCTTTTTCTCTTCGTCCTCCCTGGGTTCCTCTTACACAATTTTATGCCAATTTTATGCCTTCCCTAAAATCATGCAGAGAAGAAATGTATTTCTGTGAGTCCACAACGCTATGAATACCTCAATCTTGTTGTCCGTTGCCAGTCCCTTATAGATGCAATCACACGTGGATTTATTCCCAAGAATCTCCTCTCAGCGCCTCCCATTTGCTGACAAACGAAGTCCACATTTTCAGTTTGTGTGTTGCGTTCGCTGCAGATGCCGGCGCGCCGCTTCGGGGTCACAGCCAGATGGCGTGCCTCTTTTTGCAGTTCTCTTTCTTTCGCGAAAGCAAAGGAACGGCGGCGTGCCATCCATTCGTTGTAATCCCTGCATGATCCAACGGGCTTCACTCTCTTCCACCCCCTCCGACTGAGTTCGCGGCTGCGCCCGCTTTCTCTTCGCTCCGCACTTATTCCATGATCTTCCAGGATTCTCCGTTCACTATCAAAGCTGTCCATAAATGTCTTCGCTGTTGGCATTGTGGTTTGTATGCGTAGTGTTCCCCGCTTGGGAAAGAACACTCCGGTGGGCGTGGCCGGACCGGCCCCGCCCCTGTCGGCACTCGCGCCTCAAACGTGCCCGGGTCCATAGGCGTGTAGTAGTTCAGCGTTTACTGTTTGGCGTGGATGTCTCATCGCTTTTCCTAATATGCGTTCATCGATCGCCTGGATGCGCTTCCGGCTCATTTCAGCGTCTGCGCGCCGTTGATGTGATGGACTTGAAGGAGATCGTGTTGTACTTCGTCGTCGTGTGTTCGTCGTTTGCAGAGGCGATTCGCTGCAAATGCACTAAGGAGTCGGAGACGGTCTCCTGCATCGACGGCGTCTGCGAGATGGAGCCCGGCTGTGAGTTTGCCTTTCCGTGGATATTCTCTGATCGTACTCGAGTAGATCCTGGGCTATCGTTGTCCTCTGCAGAAGCACTTTAAGAGCTGCGCTTTTGTTTATTTGGAGCCGCCGCTGCTGGACATCCATTTCGTTTTTTTTTGGCGTCCGTCCTTTCTGCTGCGAGCGTAAGAAACTGCGATCGCATGCGTTCGCGACTGGGCAGCTGTGTGTTTCTGACTCCTTCGACGAGTCGCAGCTGTGCTACGCTTCCTCTTTTTGTCGCTGCTTCCACCACAAAGCATAGCTGGCCTGCCCCTGAAACGCTACAGACCCCCGGGTACAAAAGCAGTCCACTTTAGGTGTCTCTCTTGCTCCTCCCAGAACTAGTCTGCACGCAGACGTGTTCTGCCGTAGATTCTTGGGGGAACGGCTGTTTTGTTGGGATGTGATTTGCTGCTCTTTGGCGGTTCTGAGCGCCATCCACAAAAGAACCACCGGAAGTAATGTATGCCAAGGCATTCAGATTCATGCTCGACTGCGTAAACAAGAACTTAGAACCGATCGCCGCTTTTGGCGCCCACTCTTATGCGATTTTTCTATTGCTTTCTATTTTTCTTTGTTGTTCACAGCTCAGCCACTGCTTTATGTTCTCTTATTGAACTATTTTCGTGGGTGGGTTTTTGGTGCGGGTGTCTGGCGAGACTAGCTAGTATTTATGGGTATTTCCACGAAAATGGACTTACACTTATCATTTTCCATTGAGGACAGTTCCTAATAATTTACCCGAGCTGTACTGAGACATTACCAAGTAGAATATCTTGACAAATGAATTTGTTAGCCAGCACAAGGTTTTTAAAAATAGTTTATTGGTGTACAATGCCAAGGTTCATTGACGACCGGACATGGGAACTGACTAGAATATCTTGGTTTTCTCTTGCTAGAGATTCAAGTACGTACACAGCATAATCCAATTCTTTTTTTAGAAACTACCATCGGAACTTCAATGAATACATTGTAGAGCGCGTCACAAATGCTGTGTCAAAGTTATTTGTTAGTGATTTTTGTCACGAAAGCCAAGACGCTAGTTGTTCTTCAATAATATTTATCTGAACCTTTGCAAATCACATCAGGATACTTGAATGAGGGCCAGTCTTTTAGCATACCACATCCCACTGTAAAGGGGGTCCGGTGGAAGACAAGCGATCCAGGAACCAGATCGCACCACCAGGCTTTACGAAACAACTGCGGTCGTTTTTGAATACAATCGCGTTCTTACGTGAAACGATTTGTAGTGGAAGGCTCCAATGAGGGCCTGAATACATCGATCTTCAAAACCAGAGTGAACCTGCTGATAACCCCGTAAATGAGTGGTAAATTCAAAGGGTGTTAACACGTTTGCCATGGGTAATCTCAGTGATACGTGAGGCTTGAGGATAGAAGCGAAGGCTAGTTTGACAGAGTACATATGTATTTTGCATCCTGTACTTAGAACCAAAGATTATAGAGTAAAATTTTCGATTTGGAGCGACTTTTGAAAATCTGAATACATATTTGAGGTAAGGACAGCCCCACGATGCCCCTTTGCTCTGAAGCTAGAGGACTTTTAGAACATCAGACTTTTCAACTCGTTCCCAATGAAATAATTGTTTCAACTCACATCCTCACGTATTTTTTTCTTGTATTCTTACATATTTTCCTTCTTACTTGCACTTATTTTTCCGTATGCTAATGGGTCTTTCTACACTATGAGAAACACGGACCTGAAGTGCCAATAGTCAAGAGAGTGCCAACAGATTATCCATTCAATTTTTGCCGATTTTTCTCGAGCAAAAATGTTATTCAGTGGCAATTGTTCCTATAATTTTGATGCACCCATTTGGTATACTAATGAACCCCTTGGTCTCAGGAATGAAACCTGCAGTCCCATAGGCGGCTAATTGGCTGCTCCTTCTGAGCAGAGAGGTCTTCGTTACGTTTACCATCTTCGCCGTTACTTTGGGTTACGTAGTACTGACTGCAGGAAAAGATTTTGAGCCAGTCATTCTGTTCTTCTGCACATCATAGAGAAGGTTCTCAATATTTTCATAATAGGTGAGAGTACCCCAGGTAAAGGTTTGTGGTAATCCTCATTCGTAGAAAAGTACCACACAGTAGTATTATGTCCTTGCTGGGGGACGTGGGCTCAGATAATGGTGCTTCCTTTTATGTAGCTCCTAGTATGGATATGTCAAACGGAGGACGGACTGAAAACTTTAATAGAGCGAGTTAACATCCTAGTCTTTTTTATCTTTGGAAACCTTCCACATTTCTAAAAAGAAAAAAAAGTGCTACAGTTCTTCTGATCGTGATTCAGGGCTTATAGCAAGTTTTTTTTCGACCGATTGAATTCTCGATTCATTCGAAATCGACCACTAGAATTCGAGTGCGTCATATACGTGACTTAGTCCTAACCAGGCACATCCAAAAACATGAGACAGATCCAGAATTCATCCTCAAGAATTAGCTGCAACCGCAGAACTAAACCCAGCAACTGCTGCAGAAGCATTTTTATTCAGCGAGCAGCTCAGTGAAATATTAGCGGCAGTGTTCCAGCAGCCGACAGCAAGCAACCTACCATTTCCATAGCAATAACCTCGCCAGGCACTTGGAAAATTGCCTGGTCGAGACCGGTCGTTGTTTCTTGTACTTCGCGGAATTTCAGCTGGACATATGCACTAAGTATAGTGCGGACAATTATGTATGCATGACGAATTACTATTTAATACGTCAGCAATCATTTAATTGAAATGCGTAGTAGTGCTTGGACCCTACTGCCGCAGGGGAAAGAGGAACCGTTGTCAGAGGTACAGCATACCCATTCCAGGGACACATGCTTCATTGAGATCACCCAGGTTAGTCGTGTTAAAATCGTACAAATTTACCCGTCGTTATTAAGAGCGTCAACACGTTCACCCTGGGTAATCTCAATGATGCATCCAGGACCAGGTCTTCAGTGGTCCGTTTCACTGGGGAAGGTAGTTGGAGAGGTACTAGAGAAAGAGGAACGCGAAAAAAAGTTGTATTCAGGAAGAGGGCTAGGGAGTATATATTGGTATTCGAATTTTTCCTCCGAATATTCGAATAATCGAATATTCCAACTTTTCCAGTTTTTCAAAAATTCGAATAATCGAATTCTATATTTTTTTCAAATTATTCGAATATTCGCCCAAAAATATTCCTTCAAATAGCAGCGTATACCAGGCAAACGGAAAGTAGGCTCAAACACTCAACTACTACCTTTATAGGAGCAGCCTTCATGTTGATTCTGATGAAAATTTAAGCCAAATTTCATTTTTCCAGAAAAATATTCTTTCTTTTTGAAAAAAAATATTTTGGACAATTTTTACATATGCACTATCTTTTATTTCATTTGATATTAGATCCTGCTCGAATATTCCAGGACACTATGCTCAAGTTTTCACTTCCAGGCCTGGCTTTGAGTTGTGCGGTGCGGTAAAATTTGTCCGACAGGGCTAAGTTTTACCTATAGGATCCACTCAACCAAATATTTGCACTAATGTTACGTATCTTTAGTCGTTGGTCTAAACCTGGATAAGTCTCCATGGTTTCTTTCATGTTGTGCTGATGTGTTTGTTTGGAAAAAACTTTGATAGACAATCTTTTGGTCGACCGAACCTTGGAAAACAAATTCGACCACTTTGGAAAATCCGGAAAATATTTACAAGTCCGAGAACTGTGGAAATTTCAAGAATTTGAGACTCTGATTTTCTTCTCGATTTCGTATTTTTTTAAAATTTATCAGTACCCAGTCACAGTAATTACTTTCTTGAATTCTCTACGGATATTTCCGTACATGAACAAAATCGCCCAGTACATACACTATTGTCGCCGAATAACCTTGTGACTTACCAGTATCGTGCAGTAGTTTCTATAGAAACCCATATTTAGTTACGATTTTGCCACAAATTATGTTGTCTTACAGCGCAAATTACCCGAATACCAGCTATAGTGAAGTACTCAGCTGGAGCTATACGGGCATATTTCATTCTCCCTGAAGGAGCCAGAGAATTTGCAGTCCACTTTCCGTAGCTGTGGAAGAATCATAGCAGTTGGACGATGCTGTCACTACTAGTACAATTCTTAGGTCGTGAGTTGTTTATGGGTTGTGAGTACGAGAGTATGTACGAGTAATGGAGGTAATCAATGGCCTTGTACGGTGCACGAGTGGACACCTTCGTCCTCAAGCAAGGGGGGGGGGTTCGAGGGCTTCGTGTGCGAGGGCAAGCAGAACTCCGTGGCACTGGTCCTCGCACATGGCGTTCCCTCCACCACCTAGTAAACATTGCCGTAGCGTGACATTTGCGGATATTCATTGAATGGAGGGGGGGGGGGGGGCAGAGTGGAGCGGGGAATTTCCTTAATCCACCTCCGCGCATCCAGGCCAGTCGTGATGGCGTGCGTTGTTTACAAGTGCCAAGCGGGTCTGTGAGGGACGAGTGAGTGCTTCGCGGGCAGAAGTGACCGGATACAGAATTAACTCTGGTCTAGAGCGGGGGAATAGGGGGGGGGGGCTATACTGTTGGGTGGCTGGTATCGAATAACAGGTGGCAGAAGTAAGGGGATGTTTACTATATCCATCTTTCTATGCTTACCAGAACGCAGTCTAAAGTGGATCACTGTTCGAGCACCATTACGACCGCAAAGGCTAAATTTGGCCTTCTAGATCCATCCTGTAATGTAGTGTGTTGATCGAATAATGTATTAGATGCAGATATTCGAATATCCGATTTCGAACGAATCGAAAATTGAATTATTCAGAAAAGAGAGAGCCCTCCACCCTCTGGTAAAGGAGAATAGGGGATGTGATGATTTGGTTTTCTGGAATATTCTATCTTTCGTATGGACCTTCGGACTGATAGTCAGTTTAATTGAATCCATTCAATTTTTGTTCGATGACTACTCTACTGTTAAGAGGTGTTGTAATAAATTCGCCTCTAGAAATACACTAGGTCACTTCCTGCTATTTTTTGCATGTATGACATACGTGATGCTTTTATTCACTGAAACAAGAGCTGCTGACTCCGATCCATTTCCGGCCCATTATCCGATCCGACAAACCCGTGTAGCGAAACATCCGGGTAGCAAAAAACAGATGTACGATCAGGCTTGCCAGCTGCATCCGGAGGGGAGAGATGATCTGCTTTACGGTTCTCGGTGAAGAGCAGTATAGATCCTGGATATCTTGCCTCAGGCAGGAAAGCACGATGCACAGGGCCACGATTCAGGGCAGCCTTCACTCAGAGTGTGGAAAATAGTAATAGAGTGGTCCAAAAGTCTTGCACGATGTTTTTTCGATTCAGAACTTCGTGGTCTTGAATTGATAATTTTCGCCAATAGAATTTTGTAGAATGCTCTGCTACTTTCAAACTGTAAAAGTTAGCGGACCAAATTTCATTCATGGACAATAATAGTATGATTGTTCCAAAAGTGCGAATTTCGGTACAAGACTTTTGGACCAACCTCACATAGTATACTATTCACTAACTACGCCGAGTTGAACGAATTAGAAATGTCATGAGTTGCTTTTTGCTTATTTCCATGCTGCTCCTTACTTTACCCCAGGTAAACTCTCCCTTTCTATTTTCACATGTGACTAGCCTTCCCTTCGAATTTTCTCGTATGGACATTGTCTCTGACCGAAAATTCTATTTATGCCAACCGCTTCCGATTCTCTCCCAATGCTTGCACGTGGCTTCCAAGCTTTTCCCTGGAACCCATTCTAAATTCTGCCCGGTGTTGCAGCGCTGAGTGCACAAGAGCAGGTGCGTAATTTTCAATTAACATATCATTAGATCTACTGAGTCACAAGGACCGGTGACCTTTTATGGCTGCAGAATGGTAATATTCTCTTCTCGGAACACCACTGTTAGCGTGAAGGGGCTTATAGGGAGATTTCTTTGGCGTATATTGCACTCATTGGTGATCCGAGTGGTACAGGTGATTTCTTGAGGGGAAAAAGAGTGCACCTTGTGATCCATTCGGGACAGGAACAAATGATATCTGGAAGAATCCCTTTGGAATTTTTTTGAGAATTTCATTTTATCTACGTCAAGTGACAGTAATATAGAACCAACGCAAAGGTCAATTAAATGACACAGAAGTCAAATTCACACCTTTTTTCTGTTGGCTCACGTTCATTCTTGCTGTTTCCTCCTTGCTTTGAATAATATGCTCTGAAAGCACGTAGATTTGGATAGGTGCACTTCAATCAAATCCGTGGTCAGATGGGAGAACAAAACATTTGAGCGCCAGTTTCTTGTTGGCTAAAGGTTTATCTTCTTCTTACGAATTTGCTTAGTTGTTAAGGGAGACAGACTTCCGATCTTAATTTTTTCTTCACTTTTTTCGCTATCTGTTCCTCAAGTGAGGTTCTCGGTTTCTCCAGAATAGTGAAATTTTGCCATTTAACCCGCACAAAGATATCGTCCAAAGCTAAGTCCCAGAATTGATCTACATCTGGACAGTTTCTGGTAACTTCAAATGACGTGGTTAGGTAATCAGTTCGAATGCGTTTCTGTTCTTGGACATTTTCTGGCAGAAAATGTCTCGTAGCCAAAATTTTTCCTTATTAAATAGGAAGGATTTCACCCTCTGAATTTCTCATGGTTCTAGTCGCCAACCATGTTTAACCAACTTTTCTATTCAAATCGGAGCCATTATTCGCTAAAAAAAATCTATAATAATGTTCTGGGGACTAGCTCTCGTTCGGCTTCAATTGATGCGTAGCACTAATTAGTAACCTAGCTAAATTAAGAAAATATGTGAAATTGACATTTTCACCCAAACAGTTTGTTGATTTCGTTGTTTTTGTTGTCTCATCGTTTGTTGTCTTGGCGCCCAAAATCAATTATAGGGACCAGTTCTCATACAACTGAGTCTCATGTTTTTGATATTTCCAGAAATTTTCATTCGATATATCCACTTGAAATCTCTGGATACTAGGTGCCTGACGATCATGGCTACAGATCACATAAATTCTGGGGATTTTATTTTATTTTCTTGCTTTTTAGTGCATTCGTAGGTGCACCACTAAAAAAGGGACAGAGACTGCAACTTCCCCAAGGGAAACTAAAGCACATAATATCCACCTGGAACCTATCTTGCAGTATGTATTCATAGTTTCAGGGAATTCTATGCATAGATTTTGGAAAAGCTAGAATCTAGACCAGAATATGGATCTCTTGTTGGAGCTAAGCGATGTTCACAATTCTCTTTATGGAGCTTCTTTTGACTTTGTTACTAACTAAAATTCTGAAGTTTATTCTTGAGCTTCTAACTTCTAACTCGCAAATTTACGAATTTACAGTAAGTGGTTGATCTTGTCTCATTAATGCTCCTATCTCGATCTCCCATTTCTGAGAGTTTTCTTTTCTTTTCATTTCTGGTCACTGGTTTTCCTAGAGTGTCACCGCTCGTGCTTAATCCCCATTGATCTCCACCTGTTCACCACATTTGCAACACCTTCGGATGTCTCAAAATTCACCGGAAGTCGTCAGCACCGGGCGTTTGTTTATGTGTTGCTGACCCCGAGCTGACCTTCGCGGTCGCCGAACCGCGAACAATCGTCGTCTGTTCACAATTACTCGCTAATTGCATCAGTACACGCTGAAAAAGTGTGCTGAGCCCGGCCGGTTCACACGATTAGGCCCTCCTCATCCAGGCAAAGCGTGCACAGGCCGCCGCCCAGTGCTCTGCGATTCTGCTCGGCCGCCATGAAGTGAATGGCAGGCCATTAGGCCGCGCTGCATTACTAACTCCAGCGTGAATTTGGCATATGAGGCACACGGTTGAGAGCTTCGTAGTCGTGGACCACAGGACTGTGGCGGGTGGAACCCTTGAAATCCTGGAGAGGTAAGAGGTGATGATGGCTTCGGGTGAGGTCTTTTCCGTCGCTCGCAATTCCCGTGAAATTGACCCAAATGGGGATCCCGATTGACAAATGAACCAAAGATCAGCTTCGTTTAAATTAGAATAGCGAAGAGGAGGAATAAAAGAAAAATAGGTTGTCCATTTCGTTCCTACCGTTGGGCAGACTTCAAGCAAACTCAAGGCTGAAAATCTCCCCCAGAACTCTTCATAACTCCGGACCATAGGAATTCTTTGGTATTCTACTTGAAGATTCAGAATTAGGAAACGTTCGGGAAAAGAAATTAAATTCAGAGAAAAGAAATCTCGAACATCTTCTGGTTCTGCGAGTTTTGAAAAAGTACAAATTTAAAAGTAAAAAGTTTCAATAAAAAGCTCTATATACTTGTACGAGAACTGGTCCCCTGTTTGTTTTGAGTGGCAAGACAACAAGTAACACCAGTACTTTGAGTTAATAATAATAATGCAATTTTTCAGTTATCAGTATTTTTTAAAATCTTTTTCGCTCAATTTTTCAGTTGCCTTCTCCTCATTTTCCATCTATGTTAGACGACATCGGGATCCACTCCAGAACTGCACTATCTCTGAGACTTTAAAAATCGATTTTTCACAAAAATTGCTCAGTGGTTACACAGGAACATGGTTTGAACATTGTTGTGAGCCTTTGTCAGCCTCAGACCTGATTCCGTCTTGTCCATTACGGCCAAATTTGGCCTCAGAGATATATTTTGTCAGATAGTGTCCACCAAAAAATCAATCAGCCGACTAAGGGCACGGGAAATGTGATTCACACAGAGGCAGAGGCGAAACAAATCAAATTTGCTTCCCTTTTCACAAGTTTTACCCTTTTGTTTTTTTTTGTTTATAGATCTAGCTAAGTAACTGAATCTAACCGAAGTTACTACACAATGCTTAGACAGAATTAGATTCCGAGAAGTAGGGACTAACTTCGGACGAGATCTTTTGGTATTCGTTAATCTCAAAGGCCAAATTTGTTTCTGATGGGCAAACCGGAGATCGGCCTCTTTTCGAAGTTCAAACAACACTTAAAGGCGAAAAATTGGAGACCGAAATGCACAAAAGGCAACAAAGCCAACAACAAGCGAATTAGTTTGGTGAGCAACGCATTTAAACAATCGCTGGCTGAAAAATATTACCTCGAATCAGCTGACAGCTCGTATTCGAAACCGCTCAAGCGGAAGAACGAACGAGGAAGGCGAATGTTCCCGTAACGTCGAATACTAAGACCCTACTTGCCCAACATCAAAGCACGAAGGATGAATTCGAGGAGCACAGCGCTTGATGCAAGGGAAAAACCCGGAAGTCGGTCGCTGATGGCATCCTGGCGCTGGCGCGCAGCTCTGCTTTTGCGTGGAAACGGCCGCTTTCATGCTGGGTTTTGCAGATTTGAAGGCATGAGTGTACGAAGCATAGTGCGATGTTGCTGAGGGGTGGAGGAGATCCATCACCTATCGTCCGCCATTTATCACACCTTTGTGTTGTCGTTGATAGTGATAGCTGCAGTTTCAGCTGCACTTTTGAATAAATCCCCATTGGTGTGCATATTCGTAATTGCTACAACAACACTGATATTTATCTGCATATTTATTACTTCAATTATTAAGTTGTACACATACGAGTGCTGTACTCACGTATCACGAGATGACTAAGAAAAATTTGAAGAATAGTAAGAGAAGAGCTTGTACTGATGATGTAGTCGACAATAGTGGTGGTGATTGGAACAGATTCGCTACAGAAATGTATTTGGTTGTCCCAAAAATGATGGCCGCAACCAGGAATATTTGAAACTTCATAACCCCACTAATTTAGGAGCTAGGTAGACAATTTCTTAGCGATCAGAAAGCAGAAGGCGTGCGCCACCTACATTTAAGAATCACCTTGTCATTCCTTCGTTTCCATGATTTTTACAGTTATGCATCTTGAGAAGCTCAGCTTCAAGGCGGCGATTAGTTATGGAACAACCTCATAGATGGGAGTTGGATCAAGGATCCTGGAAGTGTTATAATTTTGTACGTATATGGTGAACTTTGTGGGGAGGGGGGTAGGGGGAGGGATTCTCCAGGATCTCGTTTGTAATAGCATTTTTTTCCGCAGCAATTAAAACGAAACACGCATAATATTATTTTTTATGTCACCATGTCGCGATGGGATCTTCATGAGCATTGCATTTAATTGAACTGAAATTCTGGATCCTTCCTTGCCGTTTCTCTCCAACAATACCGAAGCTCAATGGTGGAAACACTATTGAGCTTCGGTATTGTTGGAAACACTATTGACAGATGAAAAAGCAAAAAAAAACATCCCAGAAGCTTCCATTAAATTCTATAGGTTTTCTAGACAATTTTAGCGTTCAACTCAAGAATCCTAGACTTTTCGATAGATCTCTCACGAATTCTATCGACAATTACTCCATTCGTACTCGAATTTTCTTTACCTGAATCCACTGCTCCGCTTCTTCGATGCTCTGCGTAGCACAGATTCCGCAGACCCGAGGATATGTGTGCTGTCCTGCTGTTGTTTGTATAAACAGCTGAACTATCAACTGAGCATGCCTGTCCGTGGATTAGCAGAGTGTGTAAAGTGTAACTGATCCGTATTTCGAGCAAGCTGAGCGAGCTGGGAATGCGTTTTTTCGTACTAATTCCGTTCTAGCCATTTGATCTCTCGGCTTCTTTTTGATTTGAAGAGGATAAGAAGGAAAAAGTCACAAATCATAAGAAGAAAGGCCAGAAATTAGAAATTCGGGGTGTGGTCCACCATAAGGCGCGAACCAGTAGACACAACCTATAGAAGGATTTCGAGGAGCTTCAAGATCTTTTCCGGAGAGGCCCTGAACTCACAGGGAGTTCTATGAGTATACTCGCCTATAGCTCGTATATTCTGCTTCATAGATACATGTCAGCTAAAGTTGGCAAGCCGTGGCGCTTGAGGAGAGTGAGACATGCGGGGGAAGCGATTCCTCTCAGATAGATGAATTGGACGACCGGATTTCTGAAAGTATACTTGTTTTAAATATTCCTAGTTGACTCATGTCCTATTTTTTATTACCTCAAAATTCAAGTAGTTGATAAGAACTCTTAAGTAGTAATAAAAACAGCTTTAGAAAGCAGGTGAACACAGAATTTTGAGGATATCCAGAAAATTTTCCAGTGGTTGGCGTGTGGGGGGAAGAGGGCGAGGAAAAGGAGAGAAAACTTGGAAAGATACGTGCAAAATCACGAAAATGTTATAGCACATAGTAATACGCTCTTTCTTTTCTCGAGCAGAAAAGGAACTCGTTCGTTGATAATTGGTCGAGATGTTTAAAATTGGAAAGTGCTCGTCAAAGTTTAGGTATCGTCATCTAAAAGCTATATGTATATGATTTTCGCATAACGCCGACTAAATTAACTTTGTTATGATCGGAAACGAAAACTGGGCACAGATTTCTTCATAGGGCAACGATCTTTGAGCTGTTTTCAGTCTGAGCATGATTAATCATCATGATAATGGCGAGAGAGGAAAGGAATAGGGGCAACGAAAGGGATCGTATAAAAATACTCCTTGAGTGGGGAATGACTGCCAAGGAGGAGAGTTTCCGTTTTTGTGTTGCCTTTATGGATCGCCACGCGTCGACGAGTATTTCACCTCCGGCATTTTCCTAAACATTTTTGGTTACTTTGCTCATGTCTAATCGTAAATTCTCATTTATTTGTTTATTCCATTGCACTTTACGTGCGCTAAAAAGGCACATTAACAAGACAAAGGTACAAAACCCAAGAAACGCAAATGAACCCCTGAAAAAGCATGAAATATGTAAGCAGATATGAAAAAGAAGGGGGCCAGAAAGTCTTACTTGGTTCATGTTCACAGTTTTATCTGACACCAATCACGAAAATTCTTGCACTGCACTGGTGATCTATTCTTCTTTTTTTGACGAAATTTCCTGTAATCCACAACTCCTGTCCATATTCAAACGTCAAATCCCTTCCAGGTGTCGCATGCATCAGAATACCTAGGTTAGATGTACCTACAGTACCTCCTCCAAATTTCACAAACGTTGCCACGGGTCCCAACACGTTTACCCTGGGTAACCTCAATGATGCATCCAGGGCTGGGCTTCATGAACAGATAACCAGATAAAACCAGACTAGAAAACCAATATTGATGGTCTGCGTCTCCTAACATCTCATTGTCCAGAAGATAACCAATCATGCTGACCATCCTAGATTAGCGTGGCGAACGCTTCATGAATCCTAGCACAGGGCCAGGTCCTTTTCACAAACCCCTTTGGGAGCAACTTATCTCAACTCTTGTTCTCAAACATTAAGGAGCTCCAACGAGAGTAGATGTGCGTTGTGACATCCATAATTCCCTGCCATCTTGTGCATATCCACTTTATAAACTAAGTCGGAAGTCACCTTCGGCATATTCAAAACCGTTGCATGTTAAAAATTCAAGGTTGACCGGCTGAGTATCGACAGTGCATCCGGAGTTGACGCGCCCAAAGACCCCCTTTTTCAGGGCAGGGTGAGCTAATCGTTCACATACATGTAGTAAGATATCTGTCCGAATAATTCACCTAAGATAACGAATTTTCATAGTTATGCAGTCTGTAGATGTACCTTGTTTTTATGGAATAAGAATGCCACTTTATTTTTATTTTTTATTACATCATAAGGTGTGCCACGATCAAACATGGAAAGAAGGAGAAAAACAGGTGAAAATTATGTACGAAAAAGAAAACCCTGTTGGATCACGTAGGCTCCATATTAATACTAGGTTGATCCAAAAGTCTTGCGCTGAAATCGTTTTTCCAAACAGTCGTAACATTTCATATAAAAAAATTATGTCGTAACATTGTTGTTATTGGAGGGGGGGGGGGGGGGGG